>JAOXJP010155362.1:0-13017 GCA_025762735.1 Platanus orientalis
ATTATAGGCTTATCGTTGACTTAGGCTTCAAATTAACACATATTATTATAACATTTAGTCCACCTAATTTTCCATAAAAAATATCAAAAGAGGAGAGGAAAACGGAAGATGGCGAATAAAGTTAGAAGACAAGTTACTTAAATAGCTTATTTGAGTTCAAATCAACACAGTTCTTCTTCAACTCTTGTTAGTACATGATGATGCCTGGGATCGGCTCACCAAGATGGTCGCCTGGTCATCCTCTTCCAGGGGTTCTTGGCTGGGTTTGCCTGTGAACAACAAGTGAGGAGCGTCGGTGTGGTGCTGGCTTCCGCCACTCCGACGATCAGATCAGTCTTCTGGGATACCATAGTTATTTTCTACTGTATTTGATTTTTCCACTTACCTTGTTTTCTCTTCTTCTGTCCCTTTTATAGGTGTGTGCTTTTTCGGTTACAAGTTCGTTACCTCGAATTCTATGAGGCCACGTGATCTTGTCAGAAATATTCCCTAAGTTAGTTAGGGGAAACACGAGCATGGGTCTTGCACGGTTTCAAAACTCAACCGATTCTGAGTCAGATCGGTTGATCTAACTTGGGAATAAGCCGATTTGGGTGTGGATCGACTGATCCGGGTTGGGAATCGGCTTAGATTTTAATAACTTTTTTGATTTTTTTTAAAATTTTTGAATTTTAACACATTTTAAAGGGTTTTTTTTGTTGTTACGGATCGGCTGATCTAGATTAGAATCGGTTTGGATCAGCCGATCCAGATTGAGAATCAGCCAAGATCGATTCCGACTTTTTAAACCATGTCGCCCACCCTTATGGTCATTTTCCAGTCGATTTGTCACTCAATAGTGGTTGGTCGACATAGTGCTCTGGCTAACCTGTGGTGCTTGTTTCGCATAACATTTAGACTAACCTGTAGTGCTAGGTTGGCATTAGAGGGTTCGACCTATGGTAGCTCAGGTCATTTCCACCACTTGGTCGGTGCACATCCCTTACGATGTCTTTCTTGGTTGGCACTAGTGCCACGTGTTGAATTTGATCTGGTTGACCTAGCCATGGCAGCCATTTTAGGAGTGTCCTGTAGTCTAGGTCAACTGTCTCATTCGGGTTATTGTCTCAAGTCAGATATGTCACCATCATCGGCCCTCTCATTCCCTAGCCTATTGGTCTGGTCGGGCGTTGGGAATATGAAATTTTACTTGAGACGCTTAGCATGCCGTCGCTTGGGTTCTCGTTTTATTAAGCCCCACGTCGTCATTAATTCCCTGTACGGCCCATCACTTCTGTATTCATTTTTTCTTATTTGATGACGAATGACGTGTGGGATGATCCGACGGTTGAGGCGTGGAAGGCGTTTCTTATAAGTATAGTTAGTTTACCGCTCAACTTTCCCATTTCATGAATTCTCTCCTATTGAGTCTTTGAGTTTGCTCTCTTGCTTGTGGCTAGAGTTGTTTGTAGGGGGGATTCGTCTTCTCATTCATCCAAAGGTAACCCATCTAGTCCCTTTTGATTTTCTTTGTTTTTAGTTAATTCTTCTCCCATTTTCTTTCTAGTGTCAGTTGTCCATCCCTAGATCCTACCGGGGTCTCACTAGGTTTTCATTTTGTTTGCTTTTGCTTCTTTCTTAGAGTGTGGCAGTGTCCCCTTGACTTGGATGTCTTACTGGTTGATTTTTCTTTCCATAACCAGGTTTTTAACAAACTCCTCGGAGTTCTTGGTCCCTCAGTTAGCGTAATCTATGCCCTCGGTCGTATGAGTACTGATACTAAGTCTTCTGAGTCTATGATGGCCCTAGACCATAACTTTGCACTAGAGGATCCTCTCGAGTCTGCTGATCCTTCAGATCCTCACTTTGCCGATCTTTCGTATTTTGCCCAGGGGGTCGCTTCTACACTGTCTATCAATAGACATAACGACCTTTGCAAAAAATTTCAAATTCCTCCCCAAGTTAGGCTGAGGGTCTTTAATCCAAGTGAGTGGGCATGTGCCTGCAGCCCTGATGAGGCTTCTATCTACGAGCGAGAGCTTGAGGCAGGGCTTCACTTTCTCATACCTCTGTTCGTTCATTAGCGCCTATCCCATCTTCGTCTCGACCTCAGCCAGCTCATGCCGAATGGGTGGAGGATCCTGATTGTTTACATGGTCTTATGGCCCACTTGTAGTGGCGGTCAAGATCATCTGACAAATCCTGAGTTCTTGTATTGCTATAAGGCAATAAAACTCTTCTCGGGGTGGTAGTATTTTAGCGTTCATACACCTGATAGAGCCCTACTCATGTGTCTTCCATCTTCAAATAAGGGTTGGAAAAATAGATTCTTTTTTGTCTCTAGGGATGGATGAGTCTCACTCTTGGGAAGAGCCGTCCAACCAAGTCTTTAGCATCCCCAAGATATGGGGAGAGCCTTGTCAAGCAGGTGAACTTTGTTGCCTTGTTTTCTGTTTACTTTTATTTTTAGGCTCAGTCGAACTAATTTCTGAGCTTATTGCTTTCAGTTTTGGTTGAGTCGCCACAGTTTGAGGAGGAGCACTCTCAGTTGGATCACGCCTTCACTCATCCTATCAAAGATTACTCACTCTTGGTGAATCCATAGTCACTTTCATCATACCTGTTCGGTCCTGAGCCTCTTTTGGTCGAACGTCCTCTGATTCTTTGGACCGAGTGTCCCGAACCTCCTTTGCTCGAGTGCACCAAGGGCATTGCTCAGTTATCACGTTATTTTGTAGTCGTTTCCCCTTCTGAAGCTCCTTTCTTCTTCACTCTGCATATGCATTTTTTGCTTTTAACTTCAATTTATCTAACGAATGTGCGTGTATTCTCAAATATGTCAGCTCTCCCCTCTATGGGAGCCATGGCTAGGGTCTCGGCAAAGAACCCCTCTGCTGCCACGAACAAACGTGCTCAGTTCAGTGTACACGAGCAATAGAGAAAGGTAGACCCAGAGAGACATCCGCTACACTACCCCGACTCAGTCTCTCGTTCCTACTCTTACCCCCTCTGTCATGGATCTGGAGGCTGGTCTTAACACCCTTCCTGAATTTGACGACTGCGTCACTGATCCTCCGAGGTATAGTGACAAGGGCAAAGGTACAACCCCTCTTTCTCTCCTCAAAGACGTCGATACTATCGTCAGCCTGCTTAGTTTAATCCTCTCCAATGAGGACTTGGACAGTTTCAAGGGAACCTCCTCTGTTTTCTTGGTGAGAGGCACCCTTTTCGAAGTGGAAAAGGTACGTGTTGATGTTGGTTGTCCATTCTTGTTCATTATCTTTTCTGTTCTCTGTTTACTGGGAGTTTTATTCGTCTTTTGTAGGCCCTAACGAGGGTCGACACCATATCGAGCCGTTAACTTGGCTCGAAGATTCACATAGACGAGCTTAAGAAGAAGCTTCCCAAGGTCGATGTTGACCAGTCTGCCCTTGCAAGAAAACTTGCTGAGATGGAGAATGCCCTGAAAGGAATTGAGGCTACCCTAGGGGAGACCGATGACCAACTAGAGTCCGAGAGGGTGAGGGCTACAACTCTACAGAAGGCTCTTGACAACCTATGGGCTTCTGCAGAGGTCAAGAAGGAGAAGGCTATCGAGGCCACAGTGGCTACTTTCAAATCTTCTAAGGCATTCAAGGATGCCACCTAGAGTATTGCATAAGTGGATTTGAGAATCTTCACCGGCACGCTCTTAAGGAGTTTTCTTCGCTCGATCTATCCATGTTCAATGCGATGGACGAGACAAACTTGGTTGGTCTTGAGGTCGAGGGAAAGGGAGAGGTTGCTAGGGAAAGTGAGGCCTAGGGGGTGGATAAAGTCGCTTCTCAGCCTTGAACAAGAATCTTCTCTCTTCCTTTTGTATGGGCCAAGGGCCACTTTCCTTTTTTTGTACAAGCCAAGGGCCTTTTTTTCTCATTTTGTTTTTGTTTTGTTTTTTTATTTTTTTTATACAGGCTGAGGGCCTAACTCCCCCCTTTTTCTTATACATATTGAATGAAACACCTTTCTATCTTTAACGGTTGTGTTGCATGAATTTTCCTTAGTTTTAAGGCTCTTGTAGACTAGGGGTCGTCTTTGTTAATGCTCGACACTTGTTGTAGATCGTTTGTAGACCGAGGGTCATTTTTTTGGACTTGACCATTTTCATGGTTAGTCCATCCTTTCGACATTGCTTGGGATTCATTGTAGATCATTGTAGACTGAGGGTCATTTTTTTGGACTTGGCCATTTTCATGGTTAGTCCGTCATTCCAATGCTGCTCAGGATTCATTGTAGATCGTTGTAGACTGAGGGTCAATTTTACAGACATGGCTATTTTCATGATTAATCTGTCCTTTTGACACTGCTTGGGATTCATTGTAGATCTTTATAGACCGAGAGTCATTTTTTCAGACTTAGCCATTTTCATGGATAGTTTGTCTTTCCGACACTGCTTAGGATTCATTGTAGATCATTGTAGAATGATGATTGTTTTTTCGAACTTGGCCATTTTAATGGTTAGTCTGTCCTTCCGACACCGCTCGGGATTCATTGTAGATTGTTGTAGACTGAGGGTCATTTTTTTGGACTTGACCATTTTCATGGTTAGTTTGTCCTTCTAACACCGGTCGGGATTCATTATAAATTGTTGTAAATCAAGGGTCATTTTTCCAGACTTAGCCATTTTCATGGTTAGTTTATCCTTTCAACACCGCTCAGGATTTCTTGTAGATTGTTGTAGACCAAGGGTCTTTTTTCCGGATTTACCCATTTTCATGGTTAGTCCGTCCTTCCGACACCGCTCAGGATTCATTGTAGACTAAGTTCCAGATTTGACCATTTTCATGGTTAGTCTGTCATTCTGACACCGTTAGGGATTCATTGTAGATCATTGTATACCAAGGGTCCTTGTAGATTGTTTGTGCTACACTCATTAGCAAAACACAAGAATTTTATTATTTCATAACCAAAATTACATGCTCATTGGTAATACCTTTTCAAATGCTTAATGTTCCACGGTCAGGGTATAGGTTTTCCCTCCAAGGTCTCAAAGTAATAGGTACACACTCAGGGGGACCTGCTCACTCGGTATGGCCCTTCCCAGTTAGGCCCTAACTTGCTATCATTCAGGAGTTGTGTCATTGTGCTCATCTTACAGAGGACCAGATCCCCATTATTGAATCCCCTCGGTTGGATCTTTGCGTTGTAGTATTTCATCATTCTCTACCGATAAGCCACCATATGGAGTGATGCTTTAGCTCTCATTTCTTCCACAAGGTCTAGGTTCAATCGCAGCTCTTTCTCTGCTTTCTTAGTCTCTGGTTGTTGGGTTTTGAGGCTTGCCAGACTGATCTTAACAAGTATGATTGCTTAACGTCTAAAGGCTAGAGTGAAGGGTGTCTCTCCAGTGGGGCTTCGTGGGGTAGTTCTGTATGCTCACAGGACCCCAGGTAACTCCTCAGGACATAAACCCTTTGATGCTTCAAGCTTGGTCTTATTCATTTTTAGTATTGTTCTGTTGGTTACCTCCACTTGACCATTACATTAAGGGTGTGCTAGAGAAGATGAGTGGTTCTTGATGCCTAGCTGAGAGCAAAACTCTTGGAAGTGTAGATTATTGAACTATTTTCCATTGTCTATGATTATCACCTGTGGTATGCCGAACCGACACACTATGGACTTTCAAACAAAGTATTGTATATTTCCCTTGGTGATGGTTGCCAACGCCTTAGCTTCTACCCACTTGATGAAATAGTCAACAACTACTACAAGGAACTTCCTTTGCCTCTTTGTTATCCAGAGGGGTCCCACTATGTCTATTACCCATTGAGAGAAGGGCCATGGTCCCGTGATGGGTGTAAGCTCCTCAGCAGGTTGTTGGGGGTTGTTTGCAAACCTTTGGCACTTGTCACACCTTCAAACATAATTCATCGAGTCTGCTTGCATGGTTGGCCAATAATACCTCGCTCGGACAAACTTATGTAGAAACAATTAGCTACCCAAGTGATTTCCATATATTCCCTCATGGATCTCCCTCATGATGTAGTATTCTTTGGATGGCGACAAACACCTTAGGTATGGCATGGTGAAACTCGGTTTGTAGAGGGTGTCATTTATTAGGGTATATCGACTAGCTTTGAGTTTGATCTTTTTGGCCTCTATTCTATCCAGTGGGAGTTCCCCCATTTTGAGGAACTGTGCATTGGGGTGGTCCACTAGTATTTTGTTTCGTTCGTCTAAACTTTCTCAACTATCACACTCTTAATGCTTGGTTTAGTGAATCATCCCACTAGCAGTCGATTTGTTGTAACGTACTTATCGTCGGATTCCAGTTGGGCGAGTCAGTCAACGTGTTCATTCTGATTTCTAGGGATATGCCAGATTTTGAACTTGTTAAATCAGGGTATGAGACCTCTTACCTTAGTTAGGTACCCTTACATCCAGTTCTCTATGACTTCATACTCGCCCATCACTTATCCTTTGGTGAGTTTGGAATTGGTGTAGATAGTGATCCGATTAACTCTAGCTTCTTTAGTGGCATTAAAGTCGGAGATTAGTGCTTCATACTCTATCTCATTGTTCGTTGCCTTGAACTAGAGTCAAAATGCATACTCGATCTCGATCCCTTTGAGGTACTCAAGAGTAGGCCAACACCACTGGCTGAGGCAGTTGAGGATCCATCCATATGCAGGGCCCAACTCTCCCCTGATAGGGTTCCCCCATCTGGTTGTGGTGAGGTTTGCTCTGCTAGGGAATCCATGAGCATTTTCCCCTTTATGGCAGTCCTTAGGTGATAACGAATGTCAAATTCTCCAAGCTCTACAACCCACTTAACCATTCTCCCCGAAACTTTTGGCCTCTGCAATACTGCTCTTAACTTTTGATCGGTCAACACCACTATGGAATGAGCCTAGAAGTAAGGTTTGAGCATCCTCACCATGGTCACCAGTGCATAGGCCAACTTCTCCAAAGGTGGATACCTCAGCTCAGTGCCATGGTAATACACTAGCATCTGGATATGTCCCTCATCTCAGACTAAGACAGAGCTCACGGCTACCTCAGACACTACCAAGCACAGGTAAAGGTCTTCTCCCTGGACAGTCCGACTAAGGTGGGGCAGGCTCACTAAATGTTCTTTTAAGTCTTGAAATGCTCTGTTAGACTCCTTGGTCCATTCGAACACTGTCTTTAAGAGGCAAAATAAAGGAAAACACTTGTTTGTGGATCTATAAATGAATCAACTTAGAGCTGCTACCCTTCCAGCTAATCGTTGCACTTCTTTAATGGTACGCGGGGGCCTTATGTCTAATATGGATTTTATCTTCTCAAGATTGGCTTCGATTCCTCTGTGAGAGACCATAAAGCCTACGAACTTCCTTGTCGATACCCTGAATACACATTTGGCTGGATTAGTTTCATCTGGTACCTTCCTAGTGTGCTGAGAGTTTCTTCCAAGTCATCTAGATGCTCTTCGGCTCTCAGGCTCTTTACCAGTATGTCATCCACATAAACTTCCACGTTCCTCCCGATATGCATTTCGAACACCCGGTTTACCAATCTCTTATAGGTGGCCCCTGCATTCTTCAACCCTAACGGCATGACCCTATAGCAGTATATCCCTCTGTCTTTCATGAACGACATTTTTTCTTGGTCTTCTTTCCCTATTTGGATTTGGTTGTACCTAGAGAAAGCATCCATAAAACTAAGTAGTGCATGTCCTGAGGTAGGGTTGACTAGTGAATCTATCATCAGGAGTGGGAAACTATCATTGGGGCAGGCCTTATTAAGGTCGATGAAGTCTACACACATCCTCCACTTCCCATTCCTTTTCTTGACTAGGACTACATTGGCTATTCAGTCGGGGTAGGCAGCCTCCCTTATGAATCCAACCCTTAAAAGTTTGTCTAGTTCCTCCACGATGGCTTGGTTTCTATTGGCGTCGAAGGTCCTCTTCTTCTACTTGACCGAACTTCGCTGAAGGGTCGACGCTCCACCTGTAGGTAATCACCTTCGGATCAATTCTATGCATGTCGGTATGGGTCCATGTGAAGGCATCTTTGTGCGTGGTGAGGATCTTCTACAAACGGAGCTTCAATTTCTCTAAGAGCTTCTTCCCAACTCGGATAGTTCGCTTCGGTCTGTCGGGGTCAATGTTTTACTCCTCCAAGTCTTCCATGGGCCCGGTCTACTTTTGTCCAGTGTCTCTCTCTTCTAGGTCATCAATGGTGAGGGCCTCCTTCGATCCTTTAACTCTCAGAGATGTCATATAACATTCTCGGGTGGACGTTTGGTCGCCTCTGATTTCTCTGACTCCTCCCTTAATCGAGAAGCGCATCAAGTGATAGGTGGAAGTAATGGCTTTCATTTGGTTTAGTGTCGGTCGACTAATGATGACATTGTATGCCAAGGGGAAATCAATAACTAGGAAGCCCACCGCCTTGGTTACTTGTCGAAGGGCTGACCCCAGCCGTAATGGGGAGTGTGACCACCCCTGTGGGGTATAACTTATCCTTAGTGAAACCCACCAAGGGTGTCATTATTGGTCAGAGCTATCTTTTCCAATTTCCATTTGCTCAAAGGAAGATATGTACAAGATGTTAGCCGAGCTTTCGTTGTCTATAAGTACCCTCCTGGTTAGATGATTGGCTATGACCACCATGACTACTAAAGCAACGTCGTGTGGGTGTTGTACTCTCCGAGAGTCTGCTTCGGTGAATGTGATATCTTGCTGATAGACCCGAGGGAGCTTCCGTGGTATATTTGTTAAGTAAACTTCTCCTTGTGATGCTCTTACTTTCTACTAGTGGGCTTTTTGAGCAGAGTTTGATTCCCCACCTTCAGGCGGTCCACCTGCAATAACCTTTATTTCACATAGTACCTCTAGTTTAGGGTAGTCGACAATGAAGCAACTCAACCTACCTTGTTGGATGAACATCTCTATCTATTCTTTCAAGTCAAAGCATTCCTCCGTGTTGTGACCATGGTCTTGATGAAATCGATAGTACTTCCTTTGGGACCTCTTCTCTAGAGGGGTCTTGAGCTTCTCAGACCATTTCAACTACGAGTCATCTCGCATATACATAAGGATCTGCTCGAGGGGTGAGTTGAGGAGAGTGTAGGCTCAGGTATGTTGAGTTGATGTCTTAGCTTCCCTCAGCTTGGTTCCTCGGTTGGGCATGATTTTGGCCCTGGGCTCTCGGTCTACTATTTTCAGTCATACATTTCCTCTATTTTTTGCCTGCTCTCAGGGCTTAACCCCTCAGTCTCTCTGAGCGGCCATGGTGTCTTCCGCATTCATATGTTTTTGGGCTTGAAGCATCAACTCGGCCATATTGTTGGGAGGAGACTTGGACAAGGACAATAGAAATTTGGTAGGTAGCAACCCACCTATGAAGGCCATCAGTACTACCATCTTGTCGGCTTCATCCACCTGCAACACCTCCTGGTTGAATATGGAGACATAGTCTCTCAACGACTCTCCCTTTGTTTGCTTGACGTTGAGTAAGTAGGTGGCCGGCCTCCGATAGAGTTTCCCTTATAAGAAGTGACTGGAAAATGACTATCTCAATTCAGAGAAAGAGTCGATGTTGCCTGGTTATAGGTTGTCGAACCACTTCTATGCCGAACCCTTTAGGGTCGTCGGGAAAGCCCTACATATGATCCCGTTTGAATTGTCATCTAGGAGCATCAAAGTTTTGTAGGTTTCAAGGTGATCAAAGGGATCCCGGTTCCCATCGAATGCCTTCATCTAAGAGATTCTGACTTTTTGGGGGAGTGGGAAAGTCATGATTGTTACAGAGAAAGGAAGGTCAGTCTTCTGAATCAAGGCCTTGACGGTAGGGGGATTTTCCTTTCATCGTCTCCATCATAGTGTTGAGTTGGCTCTGTATCCTTTGCATTCTCTGCTCCTGGTTGGCTGTGAAGCCTCCTTTCTCCATCCCATCAGCTTGAGGAGACGCCGAACGATCGAGATTATGGCTATCCGTTTGTTTTTCCCACTCATCGTCTCGCCGCCGCTGATGCTTCTAGTTGGTGGCTTTATGAAGTTCCTCGTCACCGAAGAATTAGTGCTCCTCTTGTGTAGCGAGCCTCCAAGTTAGGTCTTGATTTTGATGGGTAATCCTTTGCATGCTTCGGCTAAAGCTCTGTATTTGTTGCTCTAGGGCAGCAATCTTGATGGATTCTGCCTCTCTCCTGTACTGGTTATTCATGGATGAGGCATTCCGGTTAGCCTCTATATCGTTTCAGAACGGGTTTCAACCATTCGACCTTTGTCTTGTAGGAAAACACTTTTAGTTTCCCACAGACGGTGCCAAATGATGATGCCTAGGATCAGCTCACCAAGATGGTCACTTGGTTGTCCTCCTTTGGGGTTCTTGGATGGGTTTGCCTATAAACAACAAGTGAGGAGCGCCAGTGTGGCACCAGCCTCCGCCACTTCGATGATCAAGTCAGTCTTCTGGGATACCTTAGTTATTCTCTACTATATTCGATTTTCCACTGACCTTGTTTTCTCTTCTTCTGTTCCTTTTGTAGGTGTGTGCTTTTTCGGTTACAAGTTTGTTACCTCGAATTCTGTGAGGCTACATGATCTTGTTAGGAATATTCCCTAAGTTAGTTAGGGGAAACACGGGTGTGGGTCTTGCTTGGTGGGATGAGGCTTGCCTGCCCTTATGGTCGTTTTTCAGTTGATTCGTCGCTCTGTACTGGTCAGTTGGCATAGCACTCAAGCTAACTTGTGGTGCTCGGTCGACATAACATTCAGACAACCTGTAGTGCTTAGTCGGCATTAGTGGGCTTGACCTGTGGTAGCTCAGGTCATTTCCACCGCTTGATCGGCGCACATCCCTTATGGTGTCTTTCTTAGTTCGCACTGGTGCCACGTGTTGAATTCAATCTGGTTGACCCAACCATGGCAACCGGTTTAGGAGTGTCTTGCAGTCTAGGTTAACCGACTCATTCTGGTTATTGTCTCGAGCCAGATACATCACCATTAGTACAAATTACATTACATCAAAGTTTTATTACACAAAGCAAACACCCCTGTTGACGACCCTATTTAGCTGGTTTTCAACTACTTGTTATTGTTTATGCTCTCACTTCCCATTGCTTTTGTTTTACGGTTGTTTTCCAAACAGAAGTATCACTTGCTCTTCTCTTATCATCATCGAAATATGAAGTCAGTCCTTCAACCTCGACATTCCCACTGAGTTATGGGAGGGCAACTAGCATGTGGGAACATGCCAAAGTTGGAAAATGAAGTCTCATGTAATATGTTGATATTTTTAAACTCTACCCTCTCTTAAAAACCCAGAGAAACAGTTAATTGCTTTATTTAAGATGATATTAGAGCAAGTTTTAGGTCATGAGTTCAAATCTCCCTATGGACACAATTATTCTCTTGGGCTCTTTGTGCATAAGTATGCACGTTATGTGGAGTCGCCCCTAGCTCCCCCACGTTTATTGTCCAGGAGTACCCCTCAGTAATGTTGAAATATATTAAGTATATTAACTCTAACCTCTCCTACAATCTTAGGGTTTTAGGAGAGACCATTAATGGCTTTATTTAAGATAATGGAAAGGATGTTCTGTCTAGGATTTGGTGTTTAGGATGGTGTCCAGGACACTATGGGACGTCATGAAGATTCACTCGAGTTTTGATTGCATCAGTATGTAGAAGCCACCAACGGCCTGACAGATCATCCCACCAACGGGGCAAAGATGTAGATTCTTTGCCCTGATTATTTCTTTTTCCTGCCGAATCTACGTCATCATCTCGATTCAGGGTTTTTTTTTAATATGCCAAACCAAATGCCTTTCTGATTATGGAATTGACTCTAGAGTATGAATTCCTAGAAAAATCCATCTTCGTGATTATGGAGTTGAATCAACAGAAGTGTTACCAAATGCATCTTAAATGTATTGGCATTCCATTTCTAATACTCTCTTAGTTGCCAAAACTTGCAAAATAATATCTTTTTGATGAAATACATTGTATCTTTCTTCCACATCATGCCTCTATTATCAATTTTTGATTCACTACACATAGTAACATATCCATCAGATTGCTCACTGATTCAATTATGTGAAATGATAGTTCCAAGCTTTGTTTTGATTTTACAGAGGACAAATCCTACACCCAAAATTGCCTGCGCCCCTCCCACCCTTCGGTCCCCACACCACAGGCTGACACGTGATTTAAAAAAAAAATTTGGTGCCTCTTTTTAGGTATCTACCTTTTTATTTGTGTAGAAACATATGGGGTGGTCATGATTGACCACACCCAATATGAGGTGTCCCTTGGAAATTGGACTCTTGAGGAAAAGTTGTGATGTTTGGGAAACATCACAACTCCTCATGAAGAGTCCTCTTGGAATATGCAACTCCTTGAGAAGAGTTGTGTTGGTTTCTCAACCAACACAACCTTATCCATTTCTAAATGTAGCCGCCAAAATATCATTTCATGCATTAAATGTATCCACTTTAGCACATGGATTAATACAGCCAACTTTGACACATGGTGCATAATTGGCATCATAACCATTTCCTGTTTTCTCTTATTGTGGGAAATGTCATAAATCAGTCGGAACCCGAATCTAGGAGCTGCGGAGGTCCGATTGCAACATATTTACAATGGTTTTGAGGGTTCTCGGATGTTTCAAATGCAATGCTGCTGTTGGAAATGGATTCTAACATGCCTAGGATGCCGCACTATACAATCGTGGGACTCTTGAGAAATGTGTCATCACTAATTTGAGGAGGAAGATGGCCGAATTGGATTCCAGGTTCTACATGGAAAGTAAAAAGTCCTAGGTTTATGAAGATGTTGGTTTAGTTGGTTTGGCTATCTAGTCCTTATACTTGGAGCACGGGTCCACCATAGATTTCGCAAATGGCCCACAAAAATCTTTGGTGTGGATACCTTGCTTTTTAGGGTCGAAGTTTTGTCTACCTATCTCTAAGGGATTGTTTGAGATTTTGGGAGTATGGTTTAGTTGAAGATCGGGTGCTACTGCTATCCGAAGCTTATGAGACTCGCTTCCATTACTGAGTCAAAAT
>JAOXJP010155373.1:0-13017 GCA_025762735.1 Platanus orientalis
GTAATGTGAATTTGCGTAAATGGCTCAACGACTGGTAAGTTGAGGAAATGGGAAACTTACTAAGGATTATTGATCCTATTTGTTAGAGGGCGGATAGAAAGGACCGTCTAGTTTGAGAATTCTCCAAAAACGACATGTTCAGTGTGAAATCTTGTAGAGAGGCCAAATGGTCTAGGATGCTTTCAGGTGTGGGCTGGTATCGATTATGGATACTCAAGATCCCCTCTAGAGTTATCTTTCTTTGGATCACTGTTAGAGGTCGCTTATCTACGGCTGATCTCCTCCAGCGTAGAGGAATGGTCCTTCCCAATGTCTGTCTTCTCTGGCTGCGGGAGGCGAAAAACATTTATCACTTATTTATCCATTATCCTTATGCTACAAAGGTTTGGGGCAGGCTTATTCATGAGATTGAGCTGGCCCGATTCTTCCCGTATGACTCCCTTGCCTTTTCTCTGTCTTGGAAAATCTCTGGGGTTCCTAAGAAAGGTCGAATCTTGTGGGAATTGCTCTATCTAGCTACTTGTTGGTGTATTTGGCTTGAAAGGAATCAAAGGGTTTGCAGAACCGACTTTGAATGTCTATAAGAAGGCTAAGGATTTGGTGTGTTTCTGGGGCCTCAACTGTAAGTTGGAAAATAACTACTTTGCGGTGACCTCCAAAAGGGATTGACTAAACTTTTTCTTGTAGTTTGCTTTGGTTTGTTTTTGTTGGCTCTTGTTTTTTCTGTTCTCTGTCTTTTGGGGATTTTTTGTCCCTTTTCTCGTAATGAAATTTCTTTGATCAAAAATAAAAAAAGAAAAAAAGGTGTGGTGGATGGCAACTCTTATTGTGTTATTGGAAGGATTTGATCTACCGAATTTTGACCTTTGTACACACATTGGCTTCAGGGTTGACAACTTGTTAATGGATGCCTCAGATGGCCAATGGGATAGCTGACTCCTTGGACAAAAACAACGTTTCTGGAGTTACATTGTTTTGTGGTCCTTTCTGCGTTTGTTTTTCTTTTTTGGGTTGTTTATATATATATATTTTGTATATATGTATATATAGACATACATACATATATGTATATACATACATACATACATACATATATGTATGTATGTATGTATATATATAAATCTTTGGCTAGGACCCCTTGCATTGGGCCGAGGCTTCTTGTATCTCCCCTTGAATTAATTTCTTATAACCTAATATTCTTTTCTTTTCGTTTTACTTAAAGAACTTGACTTCTCAGCTAGATTCTTTTCATCCCCAAAGTTTTGATAACATAGTGTAGAGGGGGTGGGAACCTCATGTGACACTCTTAAGCTAGGTTTAATAACTAGTTTTGGAATAGAAATGAAACCTTATTAGACAGGTTGTTGTGGGGCAAGAGTTGAAGGTATTCCACCTATGTTTGCATATGACACTTGTGTTTTGTGAAACTCAATGGATATGTTGTCAAACTTAGAGGCCTCCTGAAATGTTTTGGGGAGATAACTGAGATGAAAGTTAATTTAGAAAGTGAGATGTCAGGAATCAATCTTGGGGATAAGTCACTTTGCACATATCTAGATGAGGCTGAGGGCTGGCTTTTAAAATATGTAGGCCGCCCTTGGGAGGAAATCCTAGGTTGTTGGAGTTCTGGGGCCCAATAGTAGAAAATTTCTCTATGAGACAGGAATCTTGGAAAAGGAATGACGTATCTTTGAGAGGTCACATTAATTAAGTTTACTCTCTTAAACCTACCTATATACTTCCTCTCTCTGTTTTCAAAGCCTCAATGAAAGTGTTAAAAACCATTGAGAGAATCCAGAGAAACTTTTTATTGGAGCCAAGGGATTCTAAGAAGGTTCATCTTGGTAAATAGGAGGATGTAAGTAAGCCGAAGGAAAGAGGGGGCTAGGCTTGGACTTCCTTAGGAAAAGCATACTGCTTTCCAAACAAAATGGCTATGGAGATTCCAAAAAGGCCAAATTTTGTGCACAAGGTAATCAAAGAGAAATATGGTCTAAATCAAATTGCTGGCATGCACTTGTGGTGAACACTATAGCCCTTGTCCATGGAAGGGCATTTTTAGGATCCTTTTGAAGTTCTCCGAGTTTGGGGGATCGGGTTAGATTCCGAGGACATCAGATGGGAGCAAGCACTTTGAGCATTAGTTATCCAAACCTTTTTAGGGTATCCAGTCTAAGAGACTACACCGTTGCTGATGTGTATCCCCTTCACCAAATGGCCTATCTTGGAACCTTATTCTCCGAAGAAACCTGTAGGGAGGGGAAGTGGAGGAAGCCATCTCCTTCTTTAACACTCTCCAACATTTCATGTAGTCCTTGAATGAATAGGATTCCCGGGTTGGCCTTTGAACCTTGTAGAATTAACCAACTCTCTCAAAACCTTAAGGTGTTAGGAGAGGCAAATTAATATACTTCAACACCCCCCCTCAGGAGGAACACTGTTCTCTCCTTGGAACACACTCGGGGAGTCAGGTGACTTGAAATCTTTGGTGCACCTGCAATAAAATAGTAGAAGAAGGAAAGAAGAACAAGAAGAAGGTATGTATGAATAGGTTGGGGAAATCATATGAGAGTGGATTTCTCTATACGGTTGTGTATATAATCTGAATTATACTTCACTATACCATATAATATGGTATACAATATATGTATAGGTGTATAGTACCTGTATGACATAGATACTCCCCCATACATATACATCAACACTCATTACCAATATACACACACACACACACACACACACACATTGACACTCCCCCTCAACTTGGAGAATAGATATTCAGCATTCCCAGCTTGTCCACTAGATTTGAGAATTGAGCACTACTAAGTCCTTTGGTGAACACATCCTTTAGCTGATCTTTAGTTTGGATGAATGATGTATATATACACCCAAATTTGAGATGGTTTTTAATGAAATGCCAATCCATTTCCACATGTTTAGTTTTGTTGTGCTACACAAAATTGTGGGCAATACTTATGGCAGCTTTATTATCAAAATAAAGACTCATTGGTTCTTTGATGAGAAAGCCAAGTTCAACTAAACATCTTTAACTATAGGAGCTCACATATTCCATGTGCCAGGGATCTGCATTTTGCTTCTGCACTAGATTTGACGACCATTGATTGCTTCGTATTACACCATGTTACTAGATTGCCCCCAATAATTGACAGAAGTAGATCTACAATCTGATAGGGCTGTCAATGAGTTGAGCTAACTCGGCTCGGCTCGTCATGAGCTAAGCCTGAGCCTCCAATTGAGCTTGTTAGCTAAACAAGCTTGAGGTGAGCTGCATTAAGCTCAGCTCGCAAAAAGCTCGGCTCATTAAGAGTATATATGTATAAATATATATTACTTAATATGTTAATACTAATGAAGCAAACATCAAATAAAAAAAGCACTTATGTCGTATCCTTGTTACATAATACTTTTAAAAAAAAATTGGTTTAATCATAAATAAAATATAACTTATAAATATAAAACTACTTTTAAAGTGATATGTGTACGCACTACCATTACTTTGTCCAAAAAAGTTGATTGACCAACAAGTTCCAAAAAAGCTCTTATCAAAAAATTAAAAAAAAAAAAAAGAAAAAAGAAAAAAGAAAAGAAAAGAAGTGATTGACGACAGACACTACATGTTGACAAATGATAGCCTCTTTTTTGTTTCAAATCACTTTTATATTTAAACATTCCTTTACTTTTTTGACCTTATAAATGTCATCCCACATACACATTGGCATTGCTAAGGTATAAGCTTGGTGAGCTGAGAGTGAGCTTGAGCCGAGCTTAGCCTTTAGGCTTGTGACGAGCCTGAGCCTGAGCCTGATCCTTAGTTGATGAGCCTAAGTTGAGCTGGGAAAAGCTCGACTCAGCTTGAAATTTTGACACCCCTACGATCTGATATAGATCCATCCTAATAAACATCAATATACACTTCCACTCTGTGATGACCATGCCTTTTGTAGAAAATACCCTTTCCTCCCCTTCAAGTATCTGGGAACTCTGTATGCAACTTCTATATGATCTTGAGTAGGAGCATGCATAAATTGACTTATCACACTAGCAACATATGTGATGTTTGGCCTAGTCAAAGACAAGTAAATAAGGCATCCCACAAGGCACTGATACCTTCTTTCATCAATTAGCCATTTAGCCTCTCACTATCATCATTTTTAAGTTGATGGTTGGACTTAATAGGTGTGGCACATGATTTACATCCTGTCATTCCAAACTCCTTGAATAAATTTAATATGTATTTTCTTTGAGAGACAAAAATTTCTTGTTTTGATCTAGCAACCTCAATCCTAAGAAAGTACTTGAGAGAACCAAGATCTTTAATTTCAAATTCCTTTGCCAAGCTGCCCTTAAGTCTGGCAACTTCTATATCATCATTCCTTATGACTACGATATCATCCATATATACAATAAGTGTTGTCATCCTTTGGCTTTGTCTCTTAACAAAGAGTGTATGATTGCCTTGACATTGTTTGTTGCCAAATTTCACCATGGCTGCCTTAAACCTCTCAAATGAGGCTCGAGGTGATGGTTTCAACCCATGCATAGTTTTCCTTTGACATTTGGAATTCTGGTGGTGGTGCCATATCCACTTCTTCTTCTAGATCTCCATGTAAAAAATATATTTTTCACATCAAATTGAAATAGTGGCCATCCTTGATTTCCAACTAATGATATAAGCACTCCGATGGAGTTCATCTTTGCCATTGGAAAAAATGTCTCATGATAATTAATTACAAAGGTCTGTGTGTACACTATTGTATCTAGGTAAGTCTTGTATCGTTCAATTGAACCATCTGACTTATGCTTCATTGTAAATACTTTAGTTCTTCAAGAAGAGGTATATCAACAAGGAGATATGGGAAGATATAATGGATAATAGAAGATAAGGGAGCGGATGAGGAATGTAAAAGAAGATTGAAGAAGAAAGGGGAGAAGGGAACCATGTGACTACAACCTAAGTGGGATAGATGGGATGTGATACAACACCAAATAGGGACAAATCCAATTCTCAAACTTAATTCATCTTCACTGAAAATTACATATAGTGGGTGCCACTTTAAATAGGCTTTACAAGACTCAAATATATATATATATATATATATATATATATATAAATTTAGCAACTTCTAAATAATTAAGAGACTTGACACTCAAACCTTCCTGAACTCTTAAGACTTCTATATACTATTTTTTAAATTTCAAACTACCAACTACTAGTGGCTGCCAACCAGCTTGTATGGGCTCTACTTCGTTGGCTTTGAAAGCCCACAAATAGGACAAACAAATGTGGCTGTCGACTAGGCCTACAATAGCCCTAACAACCTTGGCTTTTAGCCTTATTACATCCATACCCTTAAGAATAAAAATCCCAATTAAACCATTGGCACAAATGTCCTTATTACATGTTTATCCCACCCACCTAAAGGACTCTAATTACCCATGTTACACATATATCTTGAACTCAGTCCTCTTGTGGGGTGGTACATACATCAACCTCTTCACAATGTTTGCATCATTCTCCCGAGGTAGGGAGAAATTCGTCATCGAATTGAGAAGTCTCCAATCTCTATCACAATTCCTAGTGAAGATTCTTTTTAGACTCTACAATAGAGGTGGAAGTGTGGCAGACGTATGACGGAGGCCTTGCATGAACCTTTCTTCATGGGTCTTTTCTATGTCTTGGATTGCACTAGAACCTTGTCTCACTATTGTTTGGCCCTGGGATTCTTCTGGACTTCTGGCTTGGAATTAGATGTTGAAGAATCGGCTTTTCATCTGGAGGAGTTTCAGCATTGATGAAAGAATCTTCTTATATAGTTTTGACTTGGAATGGATGCTCATCATGAGGCTCAATGTTTGAAGTGACTTTATCTATCATGTCACAGTCTTTAGATGGCTTTGTAATATGAGCTCGCCTTTCTGTCCAATCAAAGATCTCATTATGAAAGTAATTAAAAAAAGTTCCAATACTTTCGTTCTGGTCTTTGCTCTTCAAACCCAAATACAGCTTGTAAATTTGGACCTCAAACTTTGTATCAAATATACGAGACATCCTTTCCACTCAAAGTCTAGAATCACATCCATCACATCATCAAGCTCAAACTTCACACTTTCCTCATCATAAGTCTGCAACAACTCTTGATAATCATCAAAACTTTCAGGATTGTCTTCACTTGATTTTCAATGATGATAAATATGCGCCATGGAAATTCATGGTTTCCCAGGACTACAACTAGATAAGGATTAGCTATAACCTGGCTTTGATACCAAATTTGATGTAGGATATAACAAGTTTAGTGTCAAATTGATGTGGGGCAACCTAGGCTTGTATACCTACCTTGCTTATGTAGGCCCAATTTAAAGATGTAGAAGCTTAGAGCATATTAGAATAAACCAAGAATTCAATAGAAACACACCCAAGTAATATCAAATTTCAATATAAAAGAGAAAGTATTCAACAAGGAATATGAGAATGATTAGAAGGATTTAAAAAAGAAAAGAGGGAGTAAATAGGAGGAAGATGACTGTTTTAGGCTTTCTAGAATTTCTGGACAGAACCAATGAAAGTACCAAAATACCCCTGCTGACTTGTTGGAGTTTAATGAAATTTTACAGGTGTTTAGATGATTATAAAAGTGACCACCATACAAAATTTGAAGTAATTTTGACGAATATAAGTATAAAAAAGTGATAATTTACCAGTCAGCAGTGTTAAGTAAAAGAGATGACATAAAACAGTGAATGTGACTCTTTGCTTAGAAACTAGATGAAACAGCCAAGATTCAAGGGGGTTTTGAGGGATAAGATGGGGGACTGATAGGGGAACAAAACCTTTAAAAGAAAAGGTCGGGACTAGGGTTTTATAGGGGGGTGATTAGACTAGTTATATACAAGGTTTAACGTATCGTTATTGCATCCTGTATCACGGCTTGGGGATGCAGAGATGTCTCGCATATCGCAGGGAGATGGCGTAAGAAACCTGAAGACGGTGAGAAACGGAGGAAAAACTAATCAAATGAAGGAATTTTGTTATAAAACTTCAGGATTTGATACAATAAACACTAATATAAACTTAAGAATCATTAAATATAGGAAACAACAATTTCTCTAAAAAATATAGGAAACAACCATCTGTGATGGTTGGGAGAATCATCACCCTCATGATATACGTTGTCACTTATGAAATTTATGGAAACACTATGTAAGCCTTAGAATTTTTGAATGAAACTTAAAGAAAAATTATAATAAGTATCATTAAACACTTATAAACTATTATATTTCATTACACACTTATGTATCAATAGTTGGGAATCAGTACCCTCATGACACTTGTTATCGTGCATGTGTTATGGTTCAAAACTCGGATCGTTGGACCGGATCGTCTAGGCCCAAAACTAATCCGGGATTGGATCGGATCGTGGATCGGCGATCCACCTTTGGATCGTTTGGTCCGAAATCGATCTAAAGCCAAAAATTCCGAAAAAAATTCTAAAAATGCATAATATTCTTATAATGCTTTTTATAAAAAGTTTGAATGAAAAACATCAATTTTAGGTATGTTAGTTGAACCATATATAAATAAACGCTATTACGAGCAATTATATTTTATAAAGATCAAGATTGAACATTTCATAACCAAACATCCAATATGATTACTTTTAGTGTAGAAAAACCAAACCATATGCAATAACATATAAATAATGATGAACATAATTGTAGGCATGTGAAGTGCATCATACATGTATGAACAAGGTTACGGGGTTCGTATAAGTTCAAGGTTGTAGTTTGCATAACCAAAAATTTAATATTATTATATATATTGATGCATAAAAACTAAACTATATACAAAATCATATAAACAAAAATAAAAGAAATAAAATAATACATGATTCATTATTCTAGTTAATGGGTTGATGAAGTTTAATCTAGCCTTCTATTATAGGGGGCTTCCCCCCACTATCAATGCGGGGGGAGGGGTTTCAAGGGGGGCTAGCGGGGGGGTTTACCTCTTATATGTTATTTCAAGACTTTTAGGAATATTTATAGAGAATTAGGGAAGGGTTTGTGCACTCTTGAAAAAACAAAAACTTAGATATAGGAGGGTGAATGAAAAACTATTTTTTAGGGGTTGGATCAGACGATCCATGTGAGATCGCGATCTGCATCTGATCCCGATTCGGATCATCTGAGTTTTGAAACCATGGTATGCGTAGAATTTTAAGTCTTAGAGGTTGATAAATTATACTACACATTGGAAAATAAAGTACAAATCCACATACATAAAACCTAATCAATGATACAAATGTATAACTAAAACAATAATGCCATTCTCATTCATTAATAATGCAAAGTATTATAAAAGTAAACTACAACAGTGAAACTGAAGAAATATAATACATGACATAGAGATATATAAAACAGTGAAACCGGTGAGGCATATTCATCATCCTACAGATAAAAACTAAATTATATAACTAAAAATACAATATAACATATGTAGCTAATTAGGATAGAAAATAATACACAATATGTTTCAAAATGTTCTACATGTTTGATGTCATTTTCTAATTTTTTTAAATAAAAAGTATAAAAAATAAAGAAAATACAAAAAACATAGTAGAATTAACAGAAACATACATTCAATATATTCAATTATGCTTTTTGTATTTTTCATATTTTTTGGCAATTTTTAATTATTGAATAAATACAAAAAATATTTTATTTTCAGAAATCTACCAAATTGACATATTATGTGTAACTGGGCTGTAATATGTCATATAAAAAAATTAAACCAAACAATGCTCATTTGGTATAATTATTTGAATTTTCTTTAAATTTTTTATTTTTTTGAAAAAAAGAAATACATATTTTTCCGAAAATTATTATTTTTTCCATGAATGTATAGATCTATCACAAATGTATAACATATAAAAAATCTACAAGGATTAAAGCAGAAATAGAGAGATTACCGAAGTTTTTGATGAGATTTGGGGTTTTGGGTTTGATCCTTCGATCTAACTCAAATAAAGCTTTTCAATCGAAATGGATTGAAGTGGAGTCCTAAATTTTGCTTGAGGAAGTGAAATATACCAAGAAACAGAAAAAAACTTACGATAAGGGGGGGTTTCGGCTGCGAGACGCGATACACCCTGTCTCACGTCTCTTGGCTTTTTTAAGGACTTTTGTCCTTGGGGTTCCCACATATTGCGAGACATGTGTGAGATGTGCGATCCTTACAAGGAGATTTCGATTGCACCTCCATATCGTCTCCCACCCCCGTGATACCGAGAAGTCTCATGCAATACGCCCCATATCACACTGGATTTAAAACCATGGTTATTTAACCTAGAATTTTCAGTAGCATAACTTTAATAACAGGGTTTAGTCATTAGAAATTCAGTAGAATTCAGAGATGATTAAATCAGATGTGAGGAATTAGAAATGGATTTTGAAAACCCTGATGGATTAAAGACAAAATTACCTTTGTATCAAGCATGATTTGGTTTAGAGATAGCTCCATGAATTCTCCAATCGTGGGCCTTAGGTTTTGCCTATGCTGTTGATGTCCAACACCTTAGTTCTTCAAGTGTTAGAGGTATATCAGCAAGGAAATATGGGAAGAGAAAAGGGACAATAGAAGATGAGGGAGAAGAGGAGGAATGTAAAAGAAGATTGAAGAAGAAAGGGGAGAAGCTAGGGTAAACCATAGGGTAGCCCACGGTTGCACCACAAGAAAGAGAGAAGAAGAAAGGGATAGGTTAGGGAGCCATGTGGCTACAACCTAAGGGGGAGGGATAGGATGGGATACAACATCCAATAGGGACAAACGTAATTCATCTTCACTGAAAATTACATGTAGTGGGTGCCACTTTAAATAGGCTTTACAAGACTCAAATTTAGATACTTTCCTAATTAAGCAACTTCTAAATAACTAAGAGGCTTGACACTCAAACTTTTCTAAACTCTTAAGACTTCTAAATACTAAAATTTCCTAACTTTAAAACAATAAACTTCTAGGAAATAGAGTGGCTGTCGACCAGCTTGTATGGCCCCCATTTTGTTGACTTTGAAAGCTCACAAATAGGACAACCTTTTCTTCTTGCCTTATTACATCTTTACCCTTAAGATTAAAAATCCAAATTAAACCCTTGGCATGAAAGGCCTTGTTACATGTTTTTTCCCACCCACCTAAAGGACTCTAATTACCTTGTTGCACATATATCTTGAACTTAGTCCTCTTGTGGGGTGGTACATACATCAGCCTCTTCACAATGTCGGCCTCAGAGAAGTACATGAGGACTGTTTAATGTACCTTTCTTTTTTCTTGAATACACTTTTGAATTGTCATTTTTTACCATAGTCTCCTTTTATGTCTCTCATGACCACTTTTATTGGACTTGATGCCATGATCAAAGGAGAATGAGTGAATAGGCAAAGGAAGCGACAACCCTTCTTCACCAACATGCTTCCCCTGAAGAGGAGCCATTTGGGTGGAGAAAAAAGGAACAGTGTCAAAGAAGGTTACATCCTTAAATACAAAATGCCTACTGTCAATGGGTGATAACACTTATACCCCTTTTGATTGGAGTATTCCTTAAGAAAATTCATTTGAGGGCTTTTAGATCTAGTTTGGACCTATCAGACTTGAGAATGTGAACAAAACATATGCAGCCAAAGACTTTTGGAGAGTTAACAGGGTAGAGCTACTGGAACGAATCTCAGGGGGGAATTTAAAGCCAAGCACACGTGAAGGCATACAATTCAAGAGGTGGGCTTCATTCTGCAAAACATTAGACCAAAACAATTTTAGAACATGCATGGTGAGAAACAAGGCACAAGCAATATCCTAGAGATGGTGATTTCTTCTTTTTGCTACACCATTCTATCGGGGAGTCTTTGGACATGTGGTTTGGTGAAAGATACCATATTGAGAAAGATGGGGGGTGGGGGAATCACTCAACATGTATTCGTCACCATTATCTTTATTTTGTGTTAAATTGATTTTCAACCATCTTATTAAAGGATTGGAAGAAAGAAAAAACATCCTTATTGGATTTTAACAAATAATCCAATCATCAATAAAAGTGACAAAAGTAGCAGAAGTGAAATACAAAAACCACAGGTGTTAACCTCCGCACATTAGAATGGACTATTGAAAAATGAATGGTACTTTTACTCAAACTGATAGGAGATGTAGTTCGATGATGATTGCTAAACTTGCATGTATCACAACAAAGATAAAAAATAGATGAGTATAACAAAGTGGGAATAACCTTTTTTAATAAAGGAAAGGATGGGTGACCAAATCTGCAATGCCATTGATATAGCTGAGCTCTCTGAGAAGCAATGGACTCGATATGATGATGAAAATTGTTGGACTGATGTGGTAGTATGGATTATCAAGGATATAGTCTTTGATCCTCATGATCTTTACACTCTCTTCATCTCCAAGCCCCGAAAGATACAATAAGATGGAAAAAAACGTAACACTACAGCTCAAAGTTTTGGTGAGATGACTAACAAATAACAAGTTCAGTGGAAAGTTGGGAACATGAAGTACTGAAGAAGGAGGCATAGTAGGTGACATAGAAACAGAATCCTTACTGACAACTGAAGTGTATGACCCATCTTCTACTTTGTCTTTCCCAAAACATACACATGATATGAAGATATCAATGAAGACTTACTAATCATATGATTTGAAGCACCTGAATCAATGATCTAGGAGTGACTGGGCAAGACACCGCGAGAAGAGGCTGAAGTACTGGAGGTAAATGCAATAATCTGAGACTAGCTGTGCCAAAAGTCTCCATATAGATCCCATATCCTCACGAATGAAATCTGGTTTGACTAGAATCTGATATGCTTTCTATTTGCTCAATTGCTATACCAGTATACCACTTACGACTGAAGCTTCTCCACATTTAATGTCATGGATCTCCACAAATCATTCTTTTCAAGACTAACTAGCCCAGAAATTCGAACTTCCAATGAAGGACAGCACTGATATAAGACCACTACCAGAGCAAAATACTTGCAAAGTTGCTTTTCAACAATTACACAATCCACAAAACACCTTTATCTCACTTTACAAGACTTGATCACACTTCTTACGGTTGCACAGCCCCCAAAGAGACACCACATCAGTAAGAAATTGCTTAACAGCAATTGAAGTCTCCCAGTAACTCCCATCCACACACCTCTACCAGTTATGATATGATGGCTACCACACATGTTGTTACGAAGGTACTAAAATCATCCATTCTTTTTTTCATTCTCTTTTTTCTCAAATACACTCTGAACTACCATTAGTTTTATCACTAATAAGGCCTGCCACACAATTGCACTGAAAATTCTTGAGGTCACAAGGACTACACACTCCACTTCACAACTGACTGTCCTAAAAAAATTCACACTGGCCCGAGAACCCGTACTGATCACATTGAACTCCACAGTCCAATGCCACACTGATATAGGGTTATACAACCCTCAAACTAAACACATGCTTCATAGAAACCATCATATCCCAGCAACTGAACACCGAAAATTGGTCTAGTACAGCAATAGATGCATATCACATCATCACACATCATACAACCCTCACACCACGCCTGGGAGATAGAACACGATGAGCAAAAAATTACAAACAATGTAGATCACGATTGTTGTCTCCCCAAAACACTCAATAAGCACAATGAATATCACAGCGTGGCCATTTAAGTCAATACACAAGTTGCAGAAGTCGAATTTGAAGAAAAGAACTCGAAAATTGAGGGGGTGGGGGGGGTAACACTGTCTTGGAAAAACAGCCACCAAAGCTTCAATCCTTCATCAAATTTCCTCAAACTTGTTTCAAAAGATTCATATTATTGTATTAGGGTAGGATCTACTGCCCAATCTCACAAAACCCTCCTTGCTTGAGCACAACAACAACAACAACAACAACAACAACAAACAGCCTTATCCCAACTATTTGGGGTCGGCTACATGAATCCTGTT
>JAOXJP010155384.1:0-13017 GCA_025762735.1 Platanus orientalis
CCCTTCTCTCTCTCTCTTTTGTTGGGAGAGATATTTACAGATCCCACTTGAGAGCATCTTTGATTGGGTTCTTCTGTTTGTATTGGACATGGTTTCTCTTTCTAGCGAATTGCCAACGATTTGATTGATGCAAAACAACCACATGGAAAGACTTGACAATCTATTCAATGACTTCTTATCTCCGTTAGTTGATTCGAATTTCCTTTATTTCACACCAAGGAAACACATTTGATTATCAAAATTTAAATATGTCTCTTCATATAGGCCCCTCTCTTTTGCTAATTGGCTTTGTGAGTTGGAGGACCATTATGGTGCTTATGAATAGGTCCACACTTGGCTTGATATCACAATATATATATATAAAGACCCTCCCACAGTCCTGAGCATACAATGTCTACTACACATATGATACCATAGAAGGTGGTTCAAAATATTCTTTGAAAATTAGATTAAACTCAATACAATTCCCAGGGCCCACAACCAAGCATAGAGAAAAATATATATTATTTTTTATGATTTTTTTTTTTTTAAATTTTTTTGACAATCCATTGGGGTGCTTGAAATCTCATGATAGTCCTTTCTAAGCTAGCTTGATAAACCATTCTCTTATCAATAGATAGATTTAGGATATCTCAGGTGTGACCTCCTTAACACGCATACACACACATTTAAGTTAGACATTAACCAAGTTAATTATTTCACGAGAATTAAGTAAAAATATAAATATGTTCTTAAATGATACATATTTTCTACAACTCTATATTTTTTCAAATAACCTTTTATTGCAAAAATTTAATATCTTTCATATAATCATAAAAGTAGTAACGTGAGAACAATGTTCTAAATTTTGGGGTAATCGATATTTTATTGCTTTGCTATTGAAGTACAATTTCTCCACGCAAATCATTTCATTTCAGTAATCACAAAAAACACAAGGCTTGAGAATTCTGCTAGAACATAAATTAAACTCCATAAAGCCCTGTCTGATTGCCTTGAATTGACTAGAAAATGATATATATATAAAAAAAAAGAAAAATTAATTAAATTATACAAATTTAAATGCATACAATAGCCCCAGGGCTTTGGAACAGAGGATTCTCCTGGATCTGCCCCTTGAACCAGTTATGGATCAGCAAAACCATACTACACATAAAAGTCTAATACAAAATATCTTCGTATGTTCGCAAACCTCATTCATTTTAAATTTTTGGTAGGCACTCGAGCCTGCTGCTGCATTGGCCACCCACACTGTCACTAGCACTGGGGGCAGATGTTAGCGCAATCAGCTGGGATTTTGTGTGCCCTCCTAAAATGTCTCTAATGTGTTCCCCGCATGTAGTGGGAGCACATCATGTCAAAAAGTGATTTACACGTTTTTGGGAGGGGTGTAAATCACTTGTGCCCCCACTGCATGCATGAGACACTTTAGGGGGCACACCAAATCCTGAGGGTAATACAATTCATTGCCGAATTACTTCCCATGTGGTTTGAAACCCCGAGCTCTTACTTGAGAAGAGGTTATCCCATGTCATCTTTCGTAAGGCAAGCCTCATCCTCTATGTACTAGTTTTCACTTTTCAGTACAATCTCTCTCTCTCTCTCTCTCTCTGGGGAAAAGGGTGAACATTTACTGGACGGGTTGTGTAGTATGTAAAGTGTGGCGTGTCTCTCATATGAATTTGTCGGTAGTAGAAACTCAAACTTGCACAAAGTTCATGAACCAAAGACATCTATCATTGAATCTGATTCAAGAAAGATTACTCCAACTCGTTTCACTTGACAACTAGACAAAGAATCATAGCATAAGAAAGTTAAGACTCTCCGCCTACAATGAATAAGAATCCAATATCATAAAAGCTGACACTCCCCGTACAGTGAATGAACGCTGATCACCCATCATTTATTTCATTCAAAGCATCATGCTGATTGTGCTGAATTGGCCCCATGGCTCAATTGAACTGCTCTACGTATAAAGAGTTTCATTATTACTATTATTATTATTATTATTATTATTATTAACGTATAAAGAGGCTAAGACCTACTGCTACTCTCATCTAGGGCTGTAAGGCTGTCAGCTATCCGATTATTATTCCTATTTGATTTGCTAATATTCGATTCGAATGCATCCATATCCAATTCAATTATTTGACAAAATATTCGAATCTGTTGAAATTAATATATAATAATTTTGTATGACAGGTTATGTAGAAGACAACATATAAATACGATTACCTTAACTTTAACCCATTTTTTATCTCTCATTCCCAATTTGAATGTAAGAAAGTTCCCTGTAGCCAGTTCCCTATTCTCTTATTTATCTAGTTATCAATCGTTTTATATCTCTATAATTTCTAGGTCTTTATTGTTTTTGAAAATATCCACAAAATATTCAAAAAAAAAAAAATACAAATTAGGATATGCCTATATTCGATCCGTATTCGACCATGGCTGTCAATGAGTCAAAACTTTTTTTTAAGCTTGGTGATCCAAACCTGAACATTGATTTAAGCTCCTTTCCAAAGTGAGTCTGAGCCGAATTTCGCTAAAAGCTTGGGTTAGTGGGCCATTAAGGATGTTGGGCCTTTTTTTTCTGGAGAACCAACTCGTCACAAACCTGAGCTTGGAGTTCGTGTGATGTGCCCAAGCTAAACTGGGCAAAGCTCGGTTCGTTGACACCCCTACTCCCATATGTTCCTACTTGGATAAGACATTCAAAATTGACTTGGAAAGTCAACTCAAATATGTTGTAATGGTCAGGAAAAGAGATCATCTAATGATCAAACGCTTCGACTCATATGATGACATTAAATTTTGACTTGGTCAATTTTCGTAGGTGAATGGGAGGTGCTACCCTTTTAGTCTCAGGGTTGATAGGATGCATTAAGGCTCTAAAACCAGTAATATAGCCCTTGTGAAAACTTGATATGTGGAATCTTTTATCTCGACGTACAAGGGTTACAATCTTGGCTGTCCACAAGATGACCTCACCATAGTTCAAAACTTCAAATGAATCTATAGCAAGTTCCTTGAAATCCTTTAGTATATAGAAATTAATATGAATGAACTTAAAATTTATAGATCTACCCTTTAAGCAAATCCCTCTTAATTTCAATTTAATCCATTCGATAGTGATTCAAGAAATCACATGATTTGGTTATCCATGACTTTTCAGGAAGTGAAGGGACTACTTAGCTAACCCATTACCGTCCGAAGACAAATTGTATATACTGATAGATTTGAGTAAAGAACATTTAGGAGTAGTATTGGTCCACAAGCTCTACACTGAAAGATTGGCAAGGAATCACATACAGATTATGTTATAGCCTCGAATGTAAGATGTCTCAGTATTTATCATCATAAGTGAACACCATTGTTATCAGAGCATTATAGTTAAACGCCCATTAAAAAGCAAAAACAAGCCCTTTGGAAGATGATAAATGTTCTAAACCCATAAACCCAGCCAAAAGTCATATGGTAGTTGTTGTCCACTGACAAACACTTGAAGTTGTAGCTGTATTCAAACACCATTTGAGAATAATAAGCCAGGACCCAAGTGGGTAAGTTTTAGTAGGGTGTCAACGAGTCAAGCTGAGGCTTGGGCTCAGGCTCCTAAAGGCGTGCTCGGCTCGGCTGGCCAGTAAAACAAAAAAACAAAAAAAAAAGGTCCAACAGCCTAGTTGCCTAGTTCCATTATTACTATTTTAACTGAGTTTTTAACTAACAAGCTTAGTGAATCTTGGCTCAGGTTCAGGCTCAGCTCGTTGAGCTTAAAACAAGGCTCGGTGCATGATGAGTCAGCTCGGCTCACTGACAGCCCTAAGTTTTAGGCTATCAATTGGGTCAGGCTCGCCTTAAGCCAGATTTGTTCAGCCAGACATTTGCATGGGTTGTACAAGTGTGACTTTGGGCTGGGATTTTAGCCCGAAATACTGTTCAAGTTGAAATCGGGCAGGGCTTATCCCAGTCCAAAATACTTGACCCGCTCGATTACAACACATCAATGGTTAACAGGTGTTTCTTTTGAAAAGTTATGTGTCCAAAAAATGGCATCAAATTTAAAAATACATCCCCTTCCCTAAAGTAAATGTCCTTTTATATAAAAAATACATATTTTTTCAAAATACAAAAACACATCATTATGGTCACGTCATACAAAGTATATATATATATATAATAAAGTACAGATGGTCACATAGAAATAATTGATAATGAGTGGTCAAATCAATTTATCATACAAAATTTAATTTTCTACAAACATATTATATAACCTCGGCCGAAGCCCAATATTTTATAATGGGTTGAGTTTGGGCATGCAGTGTAATACTGAGTTCAGGGTTGGCTACTATATTTCAGCCTGCGCTCAAGTTAGCCTTAGCTTGGCCCGACTGTCCGTCTTAGTAAGTTTTGACCTACCAAAATATGACCCAAAGAAAAGTGATAGAAACAGAACATTTACTTCTGATAAAATGTATAATATTTTACTTGAAAAATAAATTAGATAAAATAATAATAAAACCGAAATAGCCTAATTAACAAACTAACCTAATTTAACCTAAGACCAACAAACTTGTTGCCAACAAAAATTTTGAACCAAAAACCTCAACATAAACCCATCAAATTTGAGTACATTCTACCTCGTGTCATGCATCAATATTACCTATAACATATCATCAAATGATATATCACCAAAGCAGGACACAGCAGGGTAGGAAAGGGGAAGGGGGAATTTTAAACATTGTATGAATCAATAGCTTGGTAAAAAAGAAAAAAGTATCATTGTACATATAAGATAAAAAAAAGAAAGGCAAAGCTTAATCCAATTATGATGTTTGATGGAAGTTAAATCATTGTTTCCCTTTTGAGTCTTTTGTCTAATCAAACTTAGAAAAGAAATCAGCCTGACTATAAATAAGAAGTTTTATATGGATTCCAACAAGCCCATCTCAAACAAATATTTGACTAAATAACCTTAGTTCAGATTATTGACAAGTAATATGTGCCAAATATAACTTATGTATGTTTAGCCTCTTGAAGCATTTTGAAACGAAAATTAATAAAAGCAAAAATGCCTTTGGGATTCCGCATGGTTCTGTTAACACATGATGATGCAGTCGAGAACCCAGATGATCTGCAAGGAGGACTTGTGTGTTTGTGTGTGCAACACGCTTCTAAGTTCTTATGGAGTTGCACACAAGGTCAGGCCACAGCTCAACCCAGCCCAAAAGGTCTGGACCCAAGCTCAAATCCGTGGCCCATCTTTGGGCTAACCTTGGTCTGGATCAAGGCCTGAGGTCCGACAGATGGACCATATAGGTTTTCATTTCATTGTTACTTCTATATAATGAGCAAATGAGCAATGGGGCCATACGAGGCCCTTATGTTCATGTTCGGATGCGCACATGCTTTGTAGCCCATATGGTTTCGAGCCCAGACCAGGCATAAGCCCAAAATATTAAACGACAGGCCCTGTCCCAGGCCTGCAAGGGTCCAAACCGGACCCAGCCCATGCACACCCAACAATCACATGGTAGTGTTGTAGACCTTTAATTAAGGTGCCATGTGTAAGATTCTGTTTGCAAGCGCCTCAGCTTTGGTGCGAAAGCCCAGGTGACACATCAGCATAAAAAAAGTGAAAAGCATAACCCCAAAAAGTGTAAATCACTTTTTTGGGACTGATGTGTCAGGCCCAGGTGCATTTTGCACCTCTTTCGCACCTGGGCATTTGTACGTAGTCCGAAGGGGTTTGCAAGAGGCCATGGCAACATGGTCCTTGTAGAAACCAGTCCCTGAATGAGTTTGGATCCTCTGCAACAGAATGCAGATGGATTTTCCCTATTGGGCCAATGAGGAGATGGAAAAGGTATCTAAGGATGTTTCAGCCCTAACAATCCAGTACAGTTTTGTAAAATTATTAAAAATACTTTTGAAATGGATTTTCCTTCCAATGACTTGAACCATAGGGGAAATCCCTGCGTACGATGTCGCAGAGGATCTGCTGTTGTTCCTGAATATGTTTTAAGAAGTCAAATTGAATTGTGTCATTGTATCACTATTACATATATAATTAAGTAATACATATTACAAATTCATCACATAGTATAATAATATTTTAGGCTGGATTAAGACTGGCAAAAACTAAGAGACTATGGGGTTGGGTAAGCATGCTAGACAGGTTAAGTAAAACCTTAGGGAGGAGAGGAGCTTCAGACTGTACCAAGTATTTCTGTTTTCCACACATTTAGATTCTATGAACAATTATTTCATCAATCAAAAATTAGCCAAAACAAGGCTAATGAGAAAATTTCCCAATTGACAAGGCCATACTCAGCCCAATTCCGAATTCAGCTCATGGCGTTCAGCCTGAACTCAACAAATAATAAAGTAGTGGGCTTCGGACCAAGTTTTGGTCTGGCATGAACTTTAACAGCCCATGGAATGTAAATCATATAAAATAATCTATTATAAAGTTTATGTCTCTTAAAATTATATATTTATTATTGATTTTTATATTTGACATCAGCACAGCCCTAAGTCTCAAGAGGAAATCATCTATAGTTCAAATCTCTTTACAGTCCAAACAGTCCTATCATAGCCACAAATGTGGGTGTGATTTGACTGAAGTTTGAAATTCAAATCTCGAGGGTGTCAAATCATACCCACTTTTTTAGCTATGATAGGCCCCATTTAAACTGCAGAGAGATTTTGAACTGTAGGTGATGATCTCCTCTCCAAAGTCACACTTGCGCAGCCCAACAAAGTCTTGGGCTGGACTAGTCAGACTTCAGGCCAGCCTGACCCAAGTTGCATCCATTGCTACAAGACGAGGGTGGATTGTATCCACTCCTCTTATCTAATGCTCCTCTTCTCCGCACCATGTCAGCGCTGACAAGTGATATGCGCCCCCCACCCCCGACCCCCACCAAAAAAAAAAGTGATAATCACTTGTCAGCGCTGAAGTGCCAGCCCCCTGACAAAGGGGCGGAGAGGAGTGTTAGTTAAGAGGAGCGGATACAATCCACCCTCACAAGACACGTAAAATGACCTGCAATTCATTTAACTTGCCACTTGTTTTATGATAAGAGTGTTGACACCAAAAATCAGCTCTAGCAGATGATCCAGCCATGTATATTTTTAACGATCAAAAGACTTTCAATTAGTTTCAAAATGCTAAAAAAAACAATATGTATGTAGATCAGGTAGACAAAAATAATCTGATCATGTCCGGTTTAAGGTTCTAATCCTTTGAACATGTATATAGTTTCCTTATGTATGTCACTTCCCGAACCCACTATGTATTGCAGTTTTCCCTAAGCGATAATAGCCCTTAATTTTAATTTATACAAAATTTCCAAACAATCAAGAAAAAACTCCTCTTTTTGCCACGCGGCAAAGAGGTATTGCTTCATTGGCCCTAAACTTGTTAAATAAATAAAGGGTGATGGGGCAAATTTGTAGACCTTTTTAGGTTACCATTTGTAAAACAACATGCAAGAAAAGAAAAAAAAAAAGTAAACTACACATCTAGCCTCATTTTAACATTTACTTAATTTACCTAAAAAAAAATAGGAAAAACTTTACAGCTTCCAATTATATGGCCAATAGCTAACTTTCACAAGCCGTCTTTCTATAATTTTCTTCTAATTTCCAATGAAAGCATATATTCTATCACATTAAACCATTATTATTTTTTATTATTTTGTGTTGGTATACACCTAATATTAAAATTTGAGAACAAATCCTCTGCAACAAGCTTAAATAACATTAAACGGAAATATTAGTACTCTAACCCCATTATAAGGAAATATTGTTTTCTTTCTTTTCCTATGCCATACGTTACTTTGTTTAGTCAGGGACTCAGGTGCAACCCCCAATTCCAAGCTATAGGCTATGATCTAACGATGTGAGCAGGATATAAGGTTTAGAAAAGTTGGATGTACTTGTGTGTTAGAAGTGACGCAATATTCAATGCCAATTAGGGGTGAGCATGGGTCTGGCCCGGCCCGACATTTTGGTCCAAAAAAGTTTGGCCCAAGCTAGGTCAGACAAGGCCCAAGCCCAAACATTTTTTAAAGGGCCAGGCTTGGGTTTACCTCAGCCCAGCCCAAACCCTGCCAGAAGCCTGAACTTGTCTTTATATAATATATATTTGTATGTATTATATACAACTTATTAAGGGACTGTTCGGCAGCCACCTACAATGTAATCATTTCATTTCAAATTTCTAAGGCATTTAAAGCCATAAAGTAATGGTTCAAAATGAATTCATTTACTTTTTTTTATTTTATGAATTCATTCAGATTTATACTTGAAAACATATATCATTTCATTTTATAAAAAAACCAAAGATGACTTCATTTCTAATTTTAGTTAGCAATTAGTAAAAATCTGAATGAGTTCATTTTGAACCATTACTTTATGACTACAAATGCCTTGGAAATTTGAAATGAAATGATTACATTACAGGTGGCTACCAAATAGGTTATATGTCTTTTCAAATTATTAATAATTCATTGCTCAATTTATAATTTTTTTTTTTTACAAAACGTCTTGTGTTCAACTCTCAGTGAGATAAATGATTTTTTATGGTAAATAATTCTTAGAATATAAAGTATATAGTTTCTAAGCTTTTAAAAACTAATAAGACCTTATAGCTTAATTGGTAATGCACTATTATATTATTTAGTTGGTCATGATTCAAACCTTAACCTTATCATTTATGTTTTGTGAAATTCATGGGTTGGCCCAAGCCCGAGCCCGATACCTAATATGGTAGACTTATGCCGGGCCTACCATGACCCAGCCCGAACCCAACCCATGTCCACCCCTAATGCCAATACATGCTACCATGAGTTTATTTCCAATGGCCTTTGATTACGTGCGAATGAAGTTTGACTGATGCATTTGAACAACACCAAGGGGCTGACGCATCAGTGCCCAAAAGAAACTTACATTTTTTGGGGGGCACTTATCACTTCCCAACGCTGGTGTGTTCGAATTTCATCTGTACCTAATCTTTTCTTATTTCCAATGGGTTGGGATTACATATGAATGAAGTTTGTACTAATGCATTTGAACAGCACCAAGGGGCTGATGCATCAGTGCCGAAAAGTGACTTACACTTTTTTTTTTTTTTTTTGGGGGGGGGGAACTTATCACTTTTGAGTGCTGATGTGTCCACCCCCTAGAGCCGTTCGGATGCATCAGTACGAATTTCGTTCATACCTTATCTTTTTCGATTCGAACACTAGGACCTTGCATATCACCAAGGGCAAAGATGGCAACAATCTACTTCAATTTGTGAATAATTCTGTAACTGTATTTCATCTCTAAAAATGTTCTACAAGATCATCTAAGAACTTGTTTGATCAAATCAAGTATAATTACTTAATAGTTACACTTGTTGTGCGGAAACCTAGATTAGGGATCGTATGCAAAATAGAAGAGAGAAAATAATGCAAAACAACAATAACAAGATGATTAATGTGGTCCGGCTTGAAACCTATCTCCACGAGTGACAACGAAAAGATAACTTTCACTATGATCGAAAACAGAGATTATAATGAACAATGTGATGGCAAAGAAATCAAGAAACCCCCAAAAATAAATCCCAAAAACCTTAATCTCCACCGGTTGGATCTAGACCCCAAACAAACGGGTCATATTTGAGTTTTCTTCGTATCATCATCCGGGTTACATCTTAAGTTGAATACAAGACATAAACCCAACAGCCCTCATTAATTTAATTTCCCTTAAATTTATCTTAAGACAGTTTTGATAGATTGTGTGCATTTAACCAAAATAAATATTATTTCCTCTTTTTGGCAAAGCAAGAACAATCATGATATACCATATGATAGGATATGAGTTCTAACCTCTCACAATCAATGTAATAGCCAATAAATCAACAACAAAGAAATCGAAAAAGCATGCACACAAACACAAGGCAAGGTTTTTACATGGTTGGGCTCTTCAGTCTATGTCCATGGTATTATCCGTTCTTCATAATATATAAATCAGATAAATATAAGTTACAATAAAATAAATTTTCCCTTTTCTCGTATCAATTCAAAGCCTCAAGAAAACCCAAGAACCCATGACACATGTAACTCTCTCTCTCTCTCTACAGAAATACTTAGAATCCTCTATAGTGGAAACCCATAATAAAATCACCACAGGTTGATGTGTGTCAAATATTTAAATCTGCTAATAGTTTATTTTCTTTGATTTGGGTGAGTTTTTGACACTTTTACCCCCATAAATGCCACATTTCAACCCGTGGTGATAACTTTGGGCTCATGCTAGAGAGGATCTCGACTGAAATAGAAACCCTTTCTCTCTTTGTTTCATGCAAGAAGAAAACCCTAGAGAAACAAACCACATACAACATCCACCTTATCTTTTGAGCAGAGTTTTTATCACATCCCTACTCTTTCACGTACAAAATAAGTCTCACATCCCTACTCCTTCACGTACAAAATAAGACACTACTTCCACTTAGAAACAATTTCTAGATTAGAAGTTTAAATCTCATCTACCAGATCAAATTGCTCACCAATCCAATGATAGAGAAACAAAACACAAATACAAGATCTCCCACTAGTCAGTTTCAACTAAATCTAACAGAAAAACATTTTTCCTCACAACTACTTATTTGAGGGCATCCCATTTCCATCAATAGAGATGAAATATATTATGGATTTAGAAGTGTTAATAGTATTTATTAAATAGGATTTGATGCTATAAAATTTTATTAGATTAAGTTTGATTTTATTAAGTTTCTAGTTTTATCACTGTTATTGTCAAACCTCTTGATAGAGGCATTGTTTTCACTTCTTAATGAATAAACTCCATATTCTCTCAAGTTTCTTTATGGTATCGAAGTAGAAGATCGGACTTATGTTATTCTTATAAATTCTCCTACGAAACAAATGTTCAGCGATAAAAGTGTCTCTGAGTCTCTGTGAGCACACTATAGACTGACACGTGATGTGTTGGGGTTAAAAGCGTAAAAAAAAATGCTTAGTTGAAAAAGAAAGAAAATGTTATGTGATGAAAAAGTGTCTGTAGTGTGTATGGTGAATGATAAGTTGACATCTGTTGTTTTTGGGACTAAAAAACATCCAAATTAAAAAGTGTTCAGATGAAAAGGCAGGTGTTCACAAAGAGACACCAAATTCAAAAACCCATCATGTGTCAATCAATGCACGCTTATAGAGGTCTGTGTCAAAACAGACAATCATTCTTTGTCAAAAAATTAGTGTCTAAAGAGACCAAATTCAAAAACACATCATGTGTTGATTTGTGGTACATTTACAAAGGTTCACAAACACTTTACAATCAAAGATAATCATTCTCCTTTTATTAGTTTTGTTTGAAATAAATGTTATGTCCAAGATTTGGTATCCAGGATGGTGTCAAGGACACCATGGGATTTCAAATGGAATAAAATGGGTAGGGGTTAGATGAAATTTCAAATTCCCACTATTTTGTCCATATGCCCTAGTGTCCTAGACAGGACATTTGCTCCCATTTTGGGGGGAAAAATTAGGTGCAAACGGCGCCAGGGTGGGGACACATCAGTGCCGAAAAGTGATAAGTTCACCCCCAAAAAGTGTAAATCACTTTTTGGTGCTGATGCGTCAGCCTAGTGATGCTGTTTGCACCAAATCCCAGCCCCCATTTTTGTTCTCCTAATGGCGGCCTTGCTTGCCACCATTTCAGCATCTATTATTCTTTGGTTAGAGTTCTTTATTTTATTTTGATAAAACTAAAAAAAAATTGTTATTAATCCGACCCACACATAACCACCATACCACTAATGCACCAACATAGTTGGCACAATGGTGCTGATAATTTCTTGGTTAAATAAAGTAACACTATGAGTTGTAGCTCCACCACCAAACACATCACAATACTTTTCTACCAGAATCATATATCCTTTAATAACATGTTTTTGAAATCACCATCTCTTTTGGCACTAAATTTTTTTTTGTTCTCTCCAAGCTGTTCACCATACCAAATTCATGGTGATTTATACTTGATGGGGAAGGATATCGAGGCCCCCTATAAACCAACCTCGGTGAATCAGTAGAGCCCTAGCCCCAAATAAATCGACCTAAGGGTTCCATGGGGAGACAAATCTAGGGAATCTTTGGGGCCCCCCGACCCAAAAAATGTCGAGGCCACCAATGAGAGGCCCAGCTACCCGGTGACCTTCCAACACCTAGGAATAACTGGCCGAGCCTCCCACTCCGCTCTCCGGTACCCGACACCCCAAGTATCTTGGAAACACTCCCAGGGTGCTGGTTGAACTACTCGACACCAAACAACGGAATCATGATCACAATAGACATCAGATCTTCATAAATCCCCGACAAGCAAGAAAGGTAAAGACCCAGCTTTTTGTGCTTAGAGATAAGAATAATCTAGAAACCGTTACCAAGGGAGAATATTCTTTACAGTTGGTCTAACATTCAAAAAAAAACAAAGAGAATAAGGGGAGACACGGTGAAGAACATGGGAAAAAGAGACAGACAATATCTCATTTGATACACCACTATTCAAGCTTATAAATATGGACAATGAATTGCTCGTCAAAGAAGCCCTAATTTGAATAACTTATTTTCTACATCCCTCAGCCGTTTAACTTGATTATCAGAGAGCTTAAGGCCAACCCCCCTTCGATGTCTAGCTCTTTGACTCTCTTTCTGTGTTATGCAGGGTCCGTTCTACCAGAGACCTGATCCTGCCGTGCTACCATCCGACCGGTGTAAGGGTACCTTTAGTTCCACACACCATTAATACTCCTGGTGAATCTCTATAGAATTATAATTCTATCTTCACCCCAGCTTCTACTGCCACCGATCAAATTTCTAAATCCCCTCCCCCTCATTTTTTTTCCTTTTATACCCCTCTCCTACCTAAAATACCCTCCCTCCCACACCCTCACCCCGTCTTCCTCTTCGTGCCGGCAGCTACGGCGCCCCCTCCCACAGCAACCCACCCCCTTCCCTCTCT
>JAOXJP010155395.1:0-13017 GCA_025762735.1 Platanus orientalis
CGTAATATTAGATTGGTTTCGAAGCATTATGAAGTATGTGGAAAAATTATAAAAATGATCAGGTTTGTGAGTTCCATAGAGTGGATTCTAGGACTTAGAGTTTTTCTTTCTTAAGGTTTTCTAATTATTTTCCCCCTTACCCATTTACTATTTGCATGTTTAATTGGATCAGTTTGAATTTAAGATAATCCCAAATATTTTGGTTAGACTAGGATTTAGTAAAGCTAATTGGAATAAGTTTGCCCCTTTGAGATTATTCACTCAAGTCCCTATGGGTTCAACCTCCACTTACCAGAACTATACTAATGAATAGGTTTGTGCACTTGCGAGTATAATAAAATTGACAGCAAGCCCCATATTGAGCTCTCCAAGGTGTGGTATTTGTACAATAAATGGTAGACTATGCTTACATTGATTAGATTTGGCAAATGTGGAGTAGCCACATTTTATGCTCAACCGATCGTTCCATGTCAGTTTCTTATCTTGTGGATTATCACCTACTCATGTAGAACCTGAGCATCGATCCACCTATGTAGGTCAGCCTTCCTCCTAGAGTTGCACACCCTCAGTGTTAACTTATCAGGCATCTCATTTCATTCACTCGTATCTTATTATGATTAATTCTTTTCATTTTAATATGCATCAATCTTATGCATGTGCATTTGTTGTTTGAATACAAGAATGTGTTGGGCATGCATTGGCCTTATCTAGCCTATCATTGCGAGTGGTCCCGATGGGAGTCCAACTGACATGTACGCTACATTCCATCAAGTTTAGAACTTGTTAGGGAGGTTCATATAAATCCAGCATATGCCTCCACTGCTCCTAGTGCCTGCATTGCCATTAAATTCTTTTGCAAGCGCCATAAGAACAAGCCGTAGAGAGGAGAGAGAGAGAGGGAGAGGACATATAATTTTGTTTTATTTTATGATAAGACATTATATTTATATAGGGGATGACCCCATTTACTTTGGCATGTTCTATTCCATTTATATGATTTATGAGTCAGTCATATTTATTATCCAATCGTTTCGTGAAATAATTTTTTTATGAATAATGAAAACTTTGTTATTACAAAATAAAATATACATTAACTCAATGCAAATCCATCACTGAATACAATATATCTCATCACTGAATTCATCAATTATCTAAATCTATCATATCTTGTGTGGCAACATCTGAACTAGCAGTGCCTCTAAATTCTTGTATTTGGGGTTGATATAAAGAAAGTACCCATCTTACTGCACCAGTATATCGATACCAATACCAATTCGTCGCTATAGGCGGAATAGGATGACCCAACGATAAGAAGACCTACAAAAATATAATAACATTACATAATGTTCAAAACAATTGGAATAACAACAAAATGAAAAGGGAATCAATAAATACCTAAACAAAATTCATGTAGGTTTATCTTAGAGGGGTGAATAGGATTTCTAAAGTTTTTTACCCCTTTTAGATTGTTAGGATTGGTTTTAATTCAATTTTACCCTCTTTCAAATTAATGCAAAGGTGTATGCCAATGGTGTATCTACTCAAGCATATAATCAAATAGGTAAAGTGTAATAGTTGATATATCTATAAACTTAAAGAGATAGGCAATCACATAGACCATCCATAACACAAGATTTATAGTGGTTTGGCATGATGGCCTATGTCCACTCTTTTAAAGCTCACTACCGAGATTAGGTATATTTCATTTAGATTGTCTAACACAATCTAGGTTAAAAACATACAAAACCTATACTATTTACCCTTGACAAGCTACACAATACACTCGGTGTCTCTTGTGAGTGTGGTTAACTTCTAATGTCCCGACGAAAGCAAAACAATAAGAATATGAATATGAATGCAAATAGTTAGCAAATATTACCACAATATGTCTGATGTTGCTATTATACCAAGTGGGAGTGCTCCTTGTTGAGCTAATGTGTATACACCCACAATGTTTCAGCCCTTGGTATTTTAGCTCCTTGAGCTTAACCAAGCTAGGATTTCCTCTTGGGACAACCCACAAGCGTCTCTCTTCTTAAGATGCTAGTTAGTGGTGAAGAAAGAGTAGTGTAGAGAGTGTTTTCTCAACAAGATAGTAGGTTTCAAAGCTCAAAAAATAGTGAGGGAGAGGGTTTATTTTTAATGGAGGCTGACTTTTAGCAAGGGTTCTAACTCTCTTTTAAATGCTTGAAGTGTTTTCTTAATGAGGAATGTTTTCCACTTATAATGGACAGAATCCACTCTCAATCGTGGGATTAGAATCTTTCAAAATGGGCAACTAATCCATTAATGTGAAAAATGGAGTTTCAAATACTCTTTTGCACCCCTAACCAGTTAGGACAAGACCCTTCCTTGATTGGTCAGGGCTCAAGAGGTAACTCTCTCAGGTGCCTGACTCTGAGTCCCATGACTGGTCAGGCACTTAGAGACCGGTCAGGCAAGACCCATGTCTGATCGATCAGGAATCAAGAGGCAACTCTTACTGGTCCTATCTTGGGGGCATCAGACTATGATCCTTGACCAGTTAGGCACTTAGAGACTAGTCAGGGGGTCCTGTACTATGGTTTTTCGAGATGCTTTTGGGGGATTTCAATGAGGCATTTCACCCGGGTCTTGGGCCATGTTTCTCTCACATGGCTAGGCCTCTTTGGGACCTAATACACCATCTATATGCCTATATGGATGCATGCATGCATATACCTTGGATTAGTTGGGGCACTCGGGGCCCAACTCCATGTCTTGGTCTTCTTGTCTTTGGTCCACTTGAGTCTTCAAGTTGAGTTGATGTTCTTTGGTGTATTTGGACTCTTACAAGACTTGCATACATTGTTTGACCATGGGATTGACAAATTACATACCCATGACTGAACAATCTACCCTTGTCAATTCCATGGCAAAACCCCTAAGACAAGGATTCCACCTAAAAGAAAAATTATAGACAAAGATACATGGGATTACAAAGCAACCCAAAATAATAATAATAATAATAGTAGTAGCTTGATTCACTTGAGTTGCTTGACCTGAGACCTACAAGAACATACACATACCTTTCTCATGTCTTTTAAAGTATGATAATCTATCATATGAGTGCATGATGTGTTGTGTATAAGATTAATTGTGTGATAATTGTGTCAATTAATTTAGGATTCAAGTTTTAAGTTTACACTCCCCCTAAATTTATAGTCCCCATAGCTTGATCTCAGACATAAGACTCATCTTGCCTATGTATTCCCCATCTACATAACACTCTAAGAACCAATACACCTAAGCTTACCCCCCCATAAACTAGGAATCTCTCACCTTTTTTTTTTGGAATTTACAAAACCAGAAGATAGACACATGTACACATAAAGATATTTATTAAATTAGAAAGAGCCATGTACAAGTATAGTTATAGTCAGGTGACTAGATATAAACATAGTCAATACCAAAGCCTAGCAAAAATCTATCTAAACAATGCCCTCATAAGTCCAGGCTACAAAAATACATATCTAAACACCAAAAAGAATTTTAAGAGAACCCCCAATCTCCACAGGATCAGTTAGATCCTTCTTCAAAAACATATTCTTCTTCTTATGAAGCCTCTACACTAGATGACACTGCAACCTCAACATCATCGTCATCCTCATCTCCATCCCCATCTCCATCTCTAGAACCATCACCTAAGCCAGCCACATCTGACTCATCCCCAGCATCTCTACCTATGAGATTAAAGGCATCCTCATCCAATATCGAGTCCTCGTCCTCATTGTCGGTCTCGAGGACTAATGGGTTGGCAGGATTCTGCTCAACGACCCACTCTGCCATCTTCTGTTGGTTAGACAAGACCTTGGTCACTTTATGCACTAGTGACTGGAGAAGGGAAGTGATTGTTTCTTAGACAATAACGTAGGCAACCTTGATTGGGTTTGTCTTGTAGGACTATTTCTTAGAAGTCTGTCCAGTTTGGGCAATGATGCCCATCTTCTTCAAGGATCCCATGGTGAAGGCAACCGTTTGATGCCTCACCTTAGAGGAAGAGGGGATCTGGACCTTCTAGTTGAAGAGAATTTGTGTCATGAGTATAAGAAAAGAGATGCAAACCTTGGGATGGTTAGCTTCAGAAGTCTTCATCATAAAGTAACAAATAATTGAGGGGAGGTCGATTAGCTTCTTCTCGATGATGCGGTCCACAATATAGGCCTGGACTTGGGAGATGGTATTCTGGTAAGTCATAGCATACAGGTTGTATGTGAACACCCAATTGAGGAACCTCACCAATGGCTGACACTTCATGACTTTGAGGCTTATGCCCCAATTGTGGTTCTTTAAACAAATTCTCAATGTCAAGGCTCGGTTGTCAACATGGGTGAGAGCATGCAAAAATGGAATAGATCCCTCCATAACTCTAGGAACATTGAGCACATGCAAAATGAGGTCGGGGTTGATGTGGATAGGAGTGACGTAGATGAATGTGTGGAATATGAAATTGACATAGTTCATGTCAAAGACATTAGCATAAAAAGGTCAAACTCCTTCCTCGCGTATGTTGTCCTTGATCTAAAAAAAGGGCAACCAACCTCGCATGGCCAACACCTTGTAGTATTGGATGGTGTGAAGAACCTCGTCCACTACACACCTCTCTCACTAAAATTATGGAGGCAAAGAGCCCCTCATACCTAGCCAAACTAGCAGCATCCCAGCAAGGAGCATAGGATCCGGTGTCTCTCCCCTTTGTGTGACACTTGGTAGGACCCCTTGGGATGTCACTGCGGGGCCCTTGCCTTTTCCTTCCCCTGGTTCAAAGGCTACTTTAAGGCTTGAGAGGAACCTGGCCTTGTGGGAAGAAGTGAAGAAGTCATGGTTCTCTTTGCCTTCTTTGAGTCCGTTTGCTTGATATGAGCCATGCCTAGTTGTGATTTAGGAGAGCAAACAAGAGATGGAGAGCAAGGGTTTTGAAAGAGCAGAAACCAAGCTTGGGAAGATGAAGAGGGAAAATGCACACGAATAGGCAAGAGAAATGGGAGAAAAAAACACGATCTAGGTGTTTTTAATTGCATGCAAAAAAAATTCCCAAAATGCCCCTCTGACCGGTCAACCACTTGAAAACCGGTTAGGACTCATGATCAGTCTCCAAGTGCTTAACCGATCAAGGAAGCCTACATCAGAATTTTTCTAGAATTTTTGGAGGAAATGGTAAGGGTTTATGATGTTGGCCCACTTTTCCTGGCTATTGGGGTTGTGTATAGAGTTCTTGGGGTGTGTGACCTAACTCTAGAAGGTCTAACCTTTGTCCGGACCTACTCTGCATAAGGCATTTCCAAACCAATTAATCCTTGGTAGACTCAAAAACATGGACAAGTCAACTAAGTGTGCATAACCCTATCGCACCTCTGAGGTATTCAAACTTCTTGGAATCAAGTGGCTTTGTGAGGATGTCTGTTAATTGATCCTCGGTGTTGACATAGTCTAAAGATATAACCTTCTCTTCTATAAGTTTTCGAATGAAATGGTGTCTTATATCAATGTATTTTGTCCTCGAATATTGCACCAGATTCTTTGATATGTCGATCACACTCTTTTTATCAACGACTAGACTCATTGTGTTTTGACTCAACTCATAGTCCTTAAGCATTTTGCTTCATCCACAAGAGTTGAATGCATCTACTGTCAGCTGCAATGTATTTAGCCTCTGCAATTGACAACAAGATGGAGTTTTGTTTCTTGTTATGCCAAAAAAACCAAACTATTTTCTATGTAGAAGCAACCTCCACTCGTACTTTTGTAATCCTCAACATCGCTTGCCCAGTCCATATCTGAGTATCCTGTAATCTCAGATGTGGTGTCAAATGGATACCATAACCCAAAGTCCAATGTCCCATAGACATAACAGATTATTCTCTTAGTCGCTTTGAGATGTGATTCGTTTGGTGATGTTTGATATCTTACACAAGCACTCACATTGAAAGAAATGTTAAGTCAACTCACTGTCAAGTAGAGCAAGCTCCCAATAATACTCCGGTAGTATATAAAATCTCCCTCAACACTTTCAAGATGCTTGGTGATCTTATCACTTGTGTTGATTGGAGTGTTGGCCGGTTTACATTCATGAAATCTAAACTTAGTCACAAGGTCTTTAGTAAACTTGGTTTGGCTCAAGAAGATGTCATCTTGAGTTTGCTTCATTTAAAGACTTAGGAAGAACCAAAGCTTTCCTTCCATACTCATCTTAAATTTTAACTTTATTGTTTGGGCAAAACCATGTGATATTTTATCACTTGTAGACCCAAAAATGATGTCATCAACATATATTTGCACTATAAGTATATGACCATTTTGTTTCTTGATGAAGGGTGTCTTATCCATACTCCCCTTGTCAAAATGGTGATCAAGAAAGAAACTGGTGAGCCTCTCATACCAAGATCTTGGAGTTTTTTTGAGCCCATAAAGTGCCTTCTTGAGATGACATACATAGTTAGGCAAGTGAGGATCCATAAATATTTTTGGTTGTTCTATACCTCTTCTTAGAGTATCCCATTTAGGAATGCACTCTTAATGTTCATTTGATATAATTTAAATTTTAAGCAGCACACAATGGATAAAAGAATCTTAATGGACTCCAATCTAGTAACAGAGGTAAATGTCTCCTCAAAGTCAATGCCCTCAATTTGGGCATACCATTTTTCTACTAATCTGGCCTTGTTTCGAATCACTGTACCATGTTCATCATATTTTTTTTTGAATATCCATTTGGTACCAATGACATTCTTGTCAGATAGTCTTTCAGTTAGGAACCCCACATCGTTCTTTTTTAACTGATTTAGCTCCTCTTACATGACCATGATCCAATCTAGATCATTTAGAGCCTTATTCACTCTTTTGGGCTCTATCTTAGATGTGAAGCATAAATGATTAAGATATTTTCTTTTTGTCATCTTTTCTTCACTCCAGTGTTTGGATCACCAAGAATGTCACTTTGAGACAATTCTTTATTGAGCCTTTTCTCTTTGGGATGGGGTTGAACCTCTTCAACTTCATCCTCGAAGCTAGGCTGAGATGTGAGCTCCTTTTGGGCTTGTTAAGAACTTTCAATCTCTTTTGGAGACAAGGTCTCTGCCTCATGATCTGAGTACACTACAGGTAGATCAATTTATGCTTGTGTTGACTCATGATCATCTACCGCTGCATTGATTTACTCTTCCGTTATGACACTTCTTTTGTTGTAGACTCAGTAGGCCCTACTTATGGTCAAGTATCCAAGGAAACTAACCTCATCTCTTTTCTTGTCAAATTTTCCAAGATGTTCTCTATCCCTAAGGACATAACAAGTGCTACCAAATACTCTAAAGTATTTAATAGTTGACTTTTTCTCGTTCCACAATTCATAAGTTGTTTTGTCCATCTCTAGTCTACGATGGACACGATTTGAGACATAGCATGTTGTGCTAATTACCTCAACCCAAAATCTTTTAGCTAAGTCTTTGCTCGTAAGCATAGAGGTAGTCATATCAAGTAGAGTTTTATTCTTCCTTTCAACCATTCTATTTTGTTGAGGAGTTTTAGGGGTTGAAAACTCATGCTTGACTCCCATCTCATCATATCAATCCAAGAATTTGTGATTCTCGAATTCTCTTTCATGGTCACTTCAAATCCGTTTATTGCTTAATTCTCTTTCAACTTGAATTCTCTTGTAATGTTTAGAAATTCATTGAAAGCCTCAGATTTCTCTCTTAGAAATGCTACCCAAGTGAAATGAGATAAATCATCAACCACCACCATGAAATACTTCTTACCTCCTAGAATCTCTATTCTAGTACGATCGGCTAAGTTCATGTGAGGAAGCTCTAGGGATCTAGATGTACCTATTTGTGTAGTCTTCTTGTATAGGACTCTAGTTTGCTTTCCTATTTGATAACCTTTGCATAATGGGTTGTCAATTTTACTTAGTTTGGGTATGTCTTTAACTATCCCCTTTTTGCTAAGCCTAGTTAGGTCCTTAAAATTAAGGTAACCTAATCTTTGATGCCAAATATTGGTCTCATTTTTTTGTGATATAAGATAAATATCTGCTTCTTGTTTGTAGGGTTTTATGACATAGCAATTGTCACTTGTCCTTATTCCCTTTGCTAGGATTTTACCTCTCTCATGGTCCTTGATTACATATTCATCCTTCCTAAATTAGACTGCATAACCTTTGTCATATATTTGGTTTATGCTAACCAAGTTGTGCTTTAACCCTTACACATAAAGAGTCTCGGTGAGTGGAGGAATGTCAGAGGAAACTATGGTCCTAACACCTAGAATTTTGGCTGTGTTGTCATCACCAAAGGTGAGACATTCACCTTGAACTTCCTTAAGTTGGACAAATAGTTTTCTTTCTCTGGTCATATGCTTGAGCAGTCACTATCAAGAAACTATCTTGATGTGCTTTTGGCACTTAAGGCGGTGTGGATGACCAAGCACTTAGGGTCATCCTTCCTCACCTATTTTGTTCTTGAGTTAAATCTTTCTTCCTTTAAAGGTTTCTATTTTCAGCATTTTAAAAATAGTACTTCTTATTGACATTTTTCCTATTTTAGGTTTTTCTTGAAGTTGATGTCTTTGGGATTTAATGTCATTAGCCCTCTTCCTACAATCCACCTTGATATGCCCTTCCAAGCTACAATAGTAGCAATGAAATTTTGGTCTTCTAGGGGTATAGGATTGAATTTGTTTCCTTCTAGGGTGTTCACTATAAAAGGATTATTGGGTTCTTCTAGGTTGTCTAAATTTTTCTTCGGTCATCCTAGAAGTGGAGGAATTTCCTCAAAATCCTCTAGAGGATGATGCTTGGTTGGTTTAAGATCTACTCCCAACCACTTGAGCATAGGACCGAGGTTGTGATTGTTTTGGTATTTCCTAAGCTCTACCTTAACTCATGGGAGCCTTTCCCTTGAGTGACATATTTTTTATTTTCTCAACCATCCTTGACCTTTGATATGGTCTTTAGGAGTCCACTTTCTCCTTTCTCTTATGGAAATTTTGTGGAGGTGGTTGAGTATTTCCCATGGCTTTAACAAAGGCAGTATTATGCCTTTATGTGGAAGAAGAGGCATTGGCTTCGGAGTTGAAACCAAGCCCCGTCATGTCTCCATGATCCATTGTAAGCATCTTTTTAAACTTGTCATTTCCTTGGACAAGCATGAAAATAGACTTCCTCTTTTCTTCATTAAGTTCCTTAATTTGTTTGAGGTAGTCAAGGGACTTTCTTATGAGTTATGCACAAGTCATGTTGAGAACTTTGTTCCTCTCAATTAAGGTCTTGACTTGGTCTTCTAACTATTGGATGAGTGAATCATCACTATTGGACTCATCATTATCCTCTTCCATAGTTTTGAGCTTCTCTTTAAGCTCAAGAACCTTATCAAATAATTTTTGATTGTCCTTGAAAAGTCTCTTCTTCTCGTGTTTCCCATTGTCCTTCTCTAAGCCTAAGAACACATTGGTTTCACTAAGCCTTTTTTCTAGTTCTACAATGTTTAGGTTCATTTCCTCCTTTGCACATAAGAGCAAATAGTTTTCTTCAGAAAGTTTTTTTTCCTTTTCACTTTTCGTAGAAGACTTGTGTTGTAGGATGAAGATGATGTCTTGTATGAATTTTGACTATTTAGTCAATTCCTTGATATCCCTATTGAGTTGTTTGTTCTTGTTCCCTAACTCAACACTTTGAATGAAGAGATCATCAAAGGCCTCTTGTGCATCATAGGTTTCCTCATCTTCTTCATCATCTCCTTCATCCTCATCACTCATGCCCAAGAGTGAACTCCTAGGAGTCTTGAAAGTCATCAAGGCTTTGATCTCTGGTGAGGGACCCTCCTCACTAACTCTGTGACTCATTTTTCGAAACCTCGGAATCATTATCCCAAGTTGCAGCTATGACCTTGCCATTTGGCTTAAACTTATTCTTCTTATTGCCACAATCCTCGATAATGTGACCTCTCCCTTTACACGCATAGAAAATGGAAGGTTCCTTGGAAAAGTCCTTCTTCCTAGAATTAGGGAAATATCCTCTCACTTATTTGTTCTTAGAGTAATCCCTTGCATTCCTTCAAAAGAACTTCTTAAACTTCTTAGCTACCAAGGCTAAGTCGTCATCTGAATCCTTGGTGGATCTAGAAGGTTCCTCTACCTTAAGGGTTATCCCCATCTTCTTGGTAATGACCTTAATATCATCCCCGAATGCTTAAAGGGATCCTATAAATTCTTTTGACTTGATAGCCTCAAGGTCCTTGCTCTCCTCAATCGCAATCACTTTAGGTCTAAACCTTTTTGGCAGTGACCTAAGCACCTTTTAGACTACTTTTGACTCTGAGATGTCATCTCTTAGGCTTCTCAGAACATTTACCAAGTTGGACAACTTGGCATTAAATTGGGAGACTTCCTCGTCTTCCTCCATCTTAAGTGCTTCAAATTGTGTAGTGTACATTTAAAGCTTGGATATCTTAATGAAAATTGTACTTTCATGAGTGACCAAGAAAAATAACCACGCTTCTTTAGCTATCTTTAGATGAGTTATCTTCTTAAACTCATTAGGAGCTAGACCACTAGCTATATCATTTAGGGCTTTAAAATTGTACTTATGAGCCTCCACTTCGGTGATAGTCCATTCATTTCTAGGTTTTTTGGGAAGTGAATATCCATTTAGTATGGCGTTCTAAACCTTAGTCATAAGCATTTGGGAAGATCTTCATTCAAGATTTCCATTATCCTCTCTAGCTATCTAGTGTTGTTCTAAGATTTTTGCTAGGATCTAACTCAGTTTCTTAAGCCCTATATGAGTAACCTAAGCTCTGATACAAATTGAAATACCACGTATGTTTATCCTAGAGGGGGTGAATAGGATTTCTAAATTTTTTTACCCCTTTTAGACTATTAGGATTGGTTTTAATTCAATTTTAGCCTCTTTTGAATTAATCCAAAGGTGTGTGCCTATGGTGCAACTACTTAAGAATATAATCAAATAGGTAGAGTGTAATAGTTGATATAACTATAAATTTAAAGAAAAAGGCAATCACACAAATCATCCATAACACAAGATTTATAGTAGTTCGGCACGATGGCCTACATCCATTCTTTTAAAGCTCATTACTGAGCTTAGGTATATTTCATTTAGATTTTCTAATAAAATCTAGGTCAAAACATACAAAACCTACACTACTTGCCCTTGGTAAACTATACTTGGTGTCTCTAGTGAGTGTGATCAACTTCTAGTGTCTTCGATAGAAGGAAAACAATAAGAATATGAATATGAATGTACAAAGTAAGCAAATATTACCACAATATGGATGATGTTGCTATTATACAAAGTGGGAGAACTCCTTGTTGAGCTAAAGTGCCTTACTACACCCACAATGCTTTATGCATTAGTTCTTGAGATCCTTGAGCTTAACCAAGCTAGGGTTTCCTCTTAGGACAACCCACAAGTGTCTCTCTTCTTAAGATGCTAGCTAAAGGTAGAGAGAGTGGTGTAGAGAGTTTTTTTTCAACAAGATAGTAAACTTCAAAGCTCAAAAATAGTGAGAGAGGAGGTTTTTCTTCAATGGAGGCTCACTTTTGGCAAGGGTTTTAACACTCTTTCAAATGCTTGAAGTGTTTCCCTAATGAAGAAAGTTTTCCTCTTATAGTGGACTGAATCTAGTCTTAATCGTGGGATTAGAATCTTTCAAAACAAGTAACTAATAGTATCCATTGATACAAAAACTGGGGTTTTAAAAATAATCTTTCGCACCCGTGAACAGTCAGGCACTTGGAGACCGGTTAGGGATCAAGCAGTAACTCCTACTAGTCCTATCTTGGGGGGGGCATCAGACTATGATCCCTGACCGGTTAGGCACTTGAAGACTGGTTAGGGGGTCCTGTACTATGGTTTTTCAAGATGCTTTTGAGGGATTTCACTCAGGAATTTCACCCCGGTCTTGGTCCATGTTCCTCTCATATGGCTAGGACTCTTTGGGGCCTAATACACCATCAGATATGCCTATATGGATGCATGCATATACTTTGACTTGGTTGGGGCTCTTGGGACCCAACTTTATGTTTTGATCTTCTTATCTTAGGTCCACTTGAATCTTCAAGTTGAGTTGATATTCTTTGGTACATTTGGACTCTTACAAGACTTAAATATATTGTTTGACTATAGGATTAATAAATTACATACCAATGAATCAACAGAAATGATTTCCATTAACGAACCTAATAACAATTTCTCTTTAGTCAGCTATAGGCAATGGATTTGATCTAAGTGGTAGGTAGGTTAGGCACTATTGCATACTCAAGTGATATATGACAACATTGTAGCATGATGCAATGAGATATCTGTAGTATGGCATGGTCATCTAGTAGGAATATCCAGGACAGTCATCAAGGCATGGTAGTATACATATCACCTCATCAACTCGCTCATGAGTCTCACATATTTGTCCATAATGTTGTGCATGACTATGCAACTCGTTTAACAAATCCATTATGATCTATCACCAACCATCTTCACCAAATCTCAGCAATCCAGCAATTGTCCTAAATTAGTAATTTTTATCTACCACCACATCTTTAACATGTTGAATATAAGGCCGTAACCCTGTTAGAAATGCCCCAATGTATGTTGTTAACGTGTGTTTCATCACTTAATGGGTTCGAAATACCTACAAAATGAATAATGAAACATAATATGTTAAATAAATAATACATCATCATTTACATTATTATAAATATATTAATTACATTTTCCGTTAGTCTCCTCTTAAGTTTTGGTTGCCAAGACTATAGCGGAGTGGCAACCGTAGCTTTAATTCCTAGGGGAGAATGACTATCCTACACTAAAACTAAAATTTTGAATATAAACGGTTAACGCCACGTAGATGTGTCAATCTTCACATATAGGTGACCTCACGTTGTTGACTTCACCTCCAGTTCTATCAGGTGTGAATTAACTGGCACTAAACTTCCTCACAAACATCTCCACATCATCAATATAATCAAACTTCTAGCATGACTGGGTTG
>JAOXJP010155406.1:0-13017 GCA_025762735.1 Platanus orientalis
GGTCGGACAGGATTCAAACCGCCCCAGTTTGGTGACGTGTTGACCTGTTAAGCCAGACAGGCCCTAACATGCCATAAGGAGGAAACTTCATAGAAGCTTAGGCTTTTCTTTTTTGAATATTTATGCATGGCGGAACGGATCCTGTCCTGCCACCTTATGACCTGTTAAGGTCCTGCCTGAATAACCTTCGATGAGCAGATGATTTTCATTTTTTCACACTGGCACATCACCTCCAGTTAGGCAGGACCTTAACAGGTCATATAAGTAGGGGTGACAATGTTTGACACGATTAGTGAACCCAACACAAAATAATCGGGTTAGGGTTGATTGTAAACGTGTTTCGGGCCAAAGCGGATCAACATACTTTGATATGATTAATAAATGAGTTGGGTTCGGGTTGAAGCATATAGTTGTATAACCTTAACTTGACACGGCACGAATATGACTTGACAACATGGTTTACCACATAACCTGCGAACCCGACATGAACCTTACACAAAATAAACTGATTAGGGTTGACTGTAAATGTGTTTCAGGTGGAAGCGGGTCAACCCGCTCAAATTAGGGTTGAGTCATAAAGTCATATACCATTAATCTCGATACAACAAAAAACTAACCCGCCACACGTATTGCCACCCCTACTCATAATAAGGCCGCAGGACAAGATCCCCCCAAAGAGTGAATTGATTTCCCCCTTGTGTGGCCATTGAGTGGCTCACAAGGGAGGTGGCGTAGAGGATTTCAGGCCAGTTAGCCTTCAGGATCGTCTGTAGTGGAAGCCTGAAGCTATCACCACAGTGATCACATGCATTCACGGGTAAAAGCATCAAAACACCATGTCATTGAGCACATGTTTTAATGCTTTTTACCCCTGGAAATGTCACATGTCAACCCATGGTGATTACTACGGGTTTCTGCTAGAGAATCCCAACTCGTTACTCACAAGTGGTCCCATATAATGGCCACGTCACCGTATAGTGTTTAGGCCCACCAAAACCTCTTCTTTCGGCCGGGTTTAGGTTTGAGTTGAGACCAATAATGGGCTCAAGTCCAGCCCATCATTGGCAGCCTGTATTTGGGTGAGCTTGGGCAGGCCTAAATTTACAGGGCTTGATTTTTTTTTTTAAAATTTAGTACCATAATAACTATAAAATATAATACATTTGCTGTGAAATATAGCTTATATAAGCTCATAGGGTTCATGCTGTAGACTCCAGCTCTGGCTCCTGCTTTACCACCCTGTTCATCAATCTTAATATAAAGTATATAGTAGTGCTGTTTAACAAAATATTAAATATAGGTCAGTCTCAGGATGGCCCAGAGTATATCCAATACCAACCTAAATTCAACTTTGTGCCAGCCTGCTCTCAGTCCAGCCTGCTGAAACCTTGGCCAGACCGATTGAATTTAATATGGGAAAACTGGGCTGAGCTGGGCCTAATGTATAGAAGATGTGGGCTCGCCTCTTATGGTAAATTTCAACTCAATAGCACCTTATCACATGGCGATTCAAGCCTTCTTTCTCGGCATCTTCTGAATAGCACTTCCTCTTGTTTGGTTTTAGTACTAGAAAAGTCCAACACATGGTGGGTCATATAGTTGTAGGAAAACATGCAGTCAAGTCACGGCATCTCCCATCTAGTGAGGAGAGGATATAAGTAAATCATGGGAGAACATATTCAGTGACCAATGTGTGAGCACACCACGGGCATACACATGGTGTGTAATGGTTAAAAACATAAACAAAATGTGGTTAAACCAAAAATTAGATGCCCACAAGGAGGCACTAAATTCTAAACCACATAACGTGTGAATTTGTGTTAGGTGTCACACAATTGTCATACCATTTTTGGTCACATAAGATCAATTCCCGTAAAACATTCTTTCATGCGGCTGAAATTTAAATTTTGAAAGCTTACCAAGAAACCCAAGTGAGAAGGGATGTAGGGACCTTTCTGCACATGAGAGGAAAACTCCAATACATGGTGGGCCAAATGGTTGATTTGGACATCTAACGGAATGCGAATCAATCACGATATCCCTTTACCCCAAATGGATAAAATAAAAGTGAACATTTTCCTTACGTAAGGACCTACTTGCAGTTCAATATTAAGTTCTATGCATCTACAAGTCTACATAAGAAACTTGTCCAATACGTAAACACAACTTCGTTTTCTTTTATGTTGGTCTCCCTTTTCGTTAGTTGTGGAATTCTTAAGTTACGAAGAGTCCACATCTTTGAACGAAATGAAACCATCAAACATGTTCTTCATGGTCTCTTTACTTTGGACAGAAAACCAATGCATTCTAGGTCTTCAATCAGCAACATATTCTATTCTAGGCTCTTTGGTTGGAGACCATTCTCTACAATGGTCTTAGAATCAATACTTGCAAAATCATGTTTTATCCCTGCTTTTAGATGTTGTAAACCAAATAATCATTTTTCATAACAAAATAGTTACAATTTACAAACCTCTTAACTTCTAATGTATTTGAGGATGTCATTATTGCGAGGAAAATGATTTAAGAATGCACCAGTGTAGGTGGTATGAAGCTATCAACAGCCGGATAGGAATTGAATGGCATTTATGTAAATACACACGGGTACAGATGTCAGCATGGAATTTGCCTACAAAAATTTAAAATTAATGATCTTCGATGCACGCCTAGATGTGTTCTACAAATTCAATCTATTCTACCAATTAGGTTGAATTTTGTTATAGCTTGTTTGGCAGCCACCAGTAATGTAATCATTTCATTTGAGTTTTGAAGGCATTTGTAGCCATTAGATGATGGTTTGTAATCATTTCATTCAAATTTATACCGAGCTGCTAACTATTATTAGAACTGAAGTCATCTTAGGTTTTTCAATAAAATGAAATGAATAATGCTATCAAGCACAAATGGGTACAAATCTGAATGAGTGCATTATTAATCATCCCATTGTGGCTACAAAAGCCTTGGGAAATTCAAATGAAATGATTTCATTACAGGTGGCTGCCAAACGCAGCCTTACACTTTGGACTCATCCTCACTTGTCAATATATATATATATATATATATATATATATATATATATATATGCAAAAATGTTTTTTCCTGAATATGATAATGAAAATTATAACTGTTCTAGGTTTCACCTTATGCTGTTTTATGTTGCACCTTATGTTGGTTTAGTTTACCATAGGTGTAACTTGGAAGGCACTAGATGGGACCTAGATAAACATAAGGTGCGACTTTGATAACAAGCCAAAAATAAATAGATAAACACACACACACATTTTAGTATTCTAGCAATCCCAGAAAGAAAATTGAAAAACGATTTAACATGAAGAAAATATGTAACTTATGAGAACCACCATTTATCGTTCATATTGTACATAGGACACAGTTTTTTTTTTTTTGCATTGGAATCTTCTATCTTATTTACAGGTAATGTATGATAACGCTATAGACCAACATCATAGCTACGAAGATAAGAGACTTTGAAAATTTGAATCCAATGGGTTTTTTATTTTTAAATTTCAAGTCTCAGATGGTTTCCAAATGCAAACTCATAGAATAAGAGATAGTACTAATCTATGGACTAGATAAGCTATAGAGTTATGATTTAGCTAGCCACATAGACATGCCAAGGAGTCAATCCAGTCCAACCTGATGATCCTAGTCTCCTAATTGCAAACTAATAGCGCTTTTTTCAGTTATGCATCTTAAATATCTCTTTTAAGTGACAGTTATGATCCCTCGTTTATTAAATCTTCTGGAAGTAAAGCGATCACCACATAGACATGCCTTAACTCCTCTTTGACTGGACTGCATTTCGAATGACGAGAACCATAAGAAAATTTAACTAACTAATTAATTAATTTTATATAATAAGAAAATCCTAAAGTTTCAAATGACATGGGCCTGGCCCGGGCCAGGCAATTGTCAGAAAGGCCCAATTTATTCCAAGTTCGATATGTGCATCAAAATTCCTAGCCCTAGCAACAGCATGTCCAAATAAGCTTTGAAGCCGCCAACAAGCTGAGGCTGAGTTAGGCCCAATTTGAACTGCACTTTGTATTCTACATAAAGATTCAGATTTTAGCCCAGCCTATGATCGAAACTGGGTGCCCCAAGCGCAGCCCATGTGATTGTTGGGCCTATGATCATGTTTAGAAGCCCTTGCCATTGACAGTCCTTGGCAAATGACAGCCTTGGTAGCATGGCAATTAATATTTTACTGGAACAATATTCTCTGAGATACACGATGCAATGGTCTCCAAATCCAACGATCGACATGTCTATTGTATTCTAGTTATCATACCATTAACAACTTGTATTTACAAGATTGTCAATGAGATTAATGGAGAGATTTTAAATTGACTCGAATGAGGACCAGAAATATTAGATGTTAAAATTAATACAACTTCTCCAAAGAGTTCAAATGGAGACTAAGAAACAAGTGGAGAGCAATAGAATTGAATTATTGATCATTAAACAGTGTGAACCTTTGTACCTTGATAATGGCATTAGGTATGATAAATTATGCTAGTTGTCAAACAGGGGTTGAACCCAAGGCTGCTCAGTGTAGTGAAATGGTAAGGTCCGTAAGAAGGTTTACCAATAAAAAATAGAAATGCCAAGGAGTCAGCTATTACATTCTCACTGCCAAATTTGCTGCAGCAAATCAGTCTTCTCATCCCTTGGCAGCCCCCCCTGACTTGGTTGTAATCAAGATCAAGGCATCTCTAGGACAACTCCAAGGAATTTCTAGAGTTGTCCTGATTTTGAATACATGTGGTCTAGAGGTGGTCGATGGATGAGGGCAGTCTACTTAGCTTTGAGTTTTACTTTATGTCAATGCATGGATGTGTTGAAACCCCGAAACAGCCATAAAAGCAAATTCGTCTTTTGATATTATTGAGTATTGGTACCTGAAAAGACATAGGGACAAATAATCTCTCTCTCTCTCTCAAAACAACTCTTTTAACTAGTTCAGGTGCCACTTTGGGTGCTCCGTGCCACGGTCATAAGAAACCTATATCTAAACTACTTCAAGTGCTCCTTAGGTACTTCGCAGTCTCAGTAAATTTCCATCTGTAATTGACTGTTGCATATATTCTCTTGGTTACCTTGAAACCCATAATCTAATCCAGATGCACATCTGCCTTTAATTAATGCAAAGATCTTTCAAAGTCACTCGCACCTTTGAATGCCTCTCAAGGGTTCCTTACATCTCCATTTGATCTGAACACCTATACAAATGCTTTGCTACTTAATCCGACCTATATGCCGTTCTTGATGCCTCAAACCTTTATTCAACCCGGTGTCCTATACCTCCGTTCAACATGTATTGTGATAAAACAGCACAGCAAAACAAAATAATGATCAGATTTAAGTATGCGATACACAAAACAAAACAAGAAAACAGTAAATGGAAAAAGAACAATTACACAACACATGATATTTAACGAGCTTCAGGAAGATTGTCTATATCCATTGGTGAAGACAATCAAGAACTTTCACTCACTAAGATAGAGAACAAAAAGAATACAAAACACACAATGGTGAATTCCCAAACCCAAAAGTGTTTCTAAGGAAAAATCCAAAAAACTCACCACAAGGACAGCCTCTCACAAAATAAGTCTTGACAAAACCTTCAAGTTGCCGCAGTCTCTCATTTCTGTTGCTCTTCCACAGCTTACAAAAAATATCTTTATAGAGACCCAAGAAACCCTACTTCTTAAAGTAGATTAAAACCTTAAAATACCCCACTTCTCAAAATCTTTCTAAGAAAGTCCAAACTATAAAATAGTTAAATCCTGTCACAAACTAATACCTTGTCAGTATTTTAGCTATAATTTTCCTTAATCACATTGGATTTTCAAGATCTTAGTTTCATTATAAAGTTAATTGAGTAACCTTTCAAATGACACCAAAATTAGTCTAAACATGTTAGTTTTGTCATTCTAAAATGGGTCTTAAAAAAAGTGATGGAAATAGTTCACTTTCTTCCAAAAAGATTCAGATTGCAAAAACAGGCTGCACTTGGGATGATTCCATGTTGAATTCAAGTCACCTTCTCCACAACATGGATGCTATCAATGGACTTACATGCTATGTTCAATCCTATGATGGCCACGTGGTGCATGCAAAAAATTCTCATTGTGAGGCCATCTTGAGATGATATAGGTATGTCGACTTGAGGATCAAGCATTGGTAGAGAATGCATACACATAGCCAAACATCTACACTTTGGATAATACATATCCTCCAATATTGGAACTACATGATTGTCTTTTTCATTAGACTCACAACTAGGTCATTAAAATGATAACTCAATTGAGCCATACACACAAGGTGTGTCATGTACCAATTATGTGGGGGTCTACTCTCATCATTTGTCCATGTCATTCTCTTTCTTGCCTCACTTGGAATATCAAACAAAAGTCAAAGAATTCTATAAGAAAAACATTTTGTCGAAAATAAGACAAATTCTCACTTAATTGTAGGAATTCCTTTCCATGTCCCCCAATGAGTTGGCATACACTTAACACCCACTGAAATAGTCACAACAATGTGTAACACCCTACATATAAGTGGAAAACTCAAAATATGCAAGGAAATGTATACGTGTGAACAAAATGGAATGAGAGGGATAAAAAATATGCAAATAGGGGATTTAGACCAATCCAAAAACAAGTTGGATTAATCCAAGAGCTCACTTGAGTTTAGAATTTCATACAGAGATAGTCTGGATTGATCTAAATTTTTTTTAACCAATCCAAAATTTTCTAGATTGATCCAAAAACTTTTGGGTGTTATCAAAGATATTTTGGAACGATCCAAACTGGGAAAAATAAAAAATTTCAACATATTTTCTTAAATGTGAATTTCACTTCTATTTGATTTGGGATCCACTTGCAACGACCCAAAACTCTAAGTTTATCCTATTTAAACCTAAAGAATAAGATAAAAGTAAGTAGAAAGAAAAGAGAGGGGAAGAGAAGAAGGGAGAGAGAAATCCCCCAATTTCGTAGCCATGAAACACAAGATCTTGAGAAATTTCTTTCATCTTTGAAGTTTCTTAAGGATTTTCATGAGATTCTAGTGTTTTAAGTAATTTTTACACCTTGGATATTATAGAGAAGAGGTTTTTGAAGGATTTCTTGGAGAGAAACCATAAATGAAATTAGGTTTTGCAAGAGTAGCTTGGAGATTAAAGAGACATCTATGAAAGTAAGTGATTATACAATATGTACACATGTTTTTCCTTCTTAAGATCTTAAATCTATGGTTTCTAAGCCTATGATTAGAAGTTTTATGGTATAAACTTTATGGATTTCAAATCTACAAGTAGTTTTTATAAAAGTGTTCGTGTTTTCATAGGTAATTCCAAGAAATCTATGTTTTGGAAAGTTGTGAATGAAAAGAGTTTTGCAAGATATACCATGGTGTGTTTCCTAAAAGCTTGGAACTAGTGATTTAAAACCTATTGCTTAAAGTCCCATGGTTTAGATTATCTGGATACAAATTATGACGTAGATCTCCATTTTCTTTATGTTAAAAAGGGGTTTTCTAGACAAAGTATAAATAATTGGGGTTTTTTTATCCAAGTGTTTCTAAAATGAAAAGATTTGAAGCCTATGGGCTTCCAAAAGGATCTTATGAGTGTGCCTAAAGTTTTTAAAACTCTTATCTCCCTATGTGCTCTATAGAAGGGTTAAGCATCCTATGTTTGTGTTAAAAGAAATCAACTATATATATATATATATATATATACTTGTAATGTATAGGGATTGTGGATTGTTTGAAGGCATGAGTTATATAACTTTGTTATATTCATCTTTGATTATACTAGTGAGTAGATTGCATGATATTATACATTTTTATTATTTTAGTGAATGCATTGCATAATGATATACACATCGTAGATTATGCTAGAGAGTGAATTGCAAATTGTCATGTGAAATAAATCCCTAATTAGATTTATATGTTGAAAGAAGTGAATGTATTGCGTAATGTTATGTAAAATGAATCTCTGATTAGATTTATATATCTTAAAATAAATAAAGGTATTTTATATTGTTATGAGAAAAAATGAATCCATGGTTTGATTTATATTTGAAAGAAGTGAATGTATTACATAATGTTATGTGAAATGGATCTATGATTAGATTTACATGTCCTAAAATAAATGAAGTATTACATATTGTTTTGTGAAATGAATCTATGCTCAGATTTATATGTTTTGGAAGAAGTTAATGTGTTTTACATAGCCATGTGAAATGAATCTCTGGTTAAATGTATAAGCTCGGAAGGAAGTGACTATATTGTCTATTGTTATGTGAAGTGAACTTCTGATCAGATGTAAGCGTCTTAGAATTAGTCCTACTATTAGAGATATAATACAATTGGTATAAGACCCCGCCATTAGATAATATCTAATGATGACTAATAAGTGATTAGGGACAAGTGATTAATTGAAGTGTGATAAGTAATAAGTATAAGAGCCCTAATCTTAGGACAGTATTTGAAACCTTTTATAAGAACCCCATTCGTAGGGTAGTATGCAAAACCTATTATAAGAGCTCCATTTGTAGGGTAGTATGCAAATCCTACTATAAGAGCTCCACTCAAAGGGCAGTATGTGAAACCTATTATAAGAGCTTCATTTGTAAGTATGCAAAACTTATTAGAAGAGCCTCATGCGTAAAGTAGTATGCAAAACCTGTTAGAAGAGCCCCATTTGTAGGACAGTATGTGAAACCTGTTATAAGAGCCTCATTTGTAGGGTAGTTTGCGAAATATGTTATAAGATCCTCACTAATAGGGCAACATATGAGATCTGTTGTTTGATGTATGTGTATTGATGAAAAAAAATCAGAATTCAACACATATTTTGAGATGATTGTAAAACACACATACTTTTGTGTTGTATTGAGTAATCGTAGACATTTTGTTATGATAAATGAACTATACATGTTTAGATATAGAAGTGAAAGAACATTTTTTTTATAGGGAAGAGATATTGTAAATGTTTTGATATGAAAATGGAAACTATATGTTGGCATGATAGTGAAAGTAGTATATGTTTTGACATAAAAATGAAGTATATACATTAGAGATGAAAGTGAAAATATACATGTCTTGTTACAAAAATGAAAATGTGTGTGTTTAATGTGAAAGATAAATAATGTATGTTCTAATAGGAAAGTGCAAGTGCAAGTGTTTTGAAAGGAAAAAAAAAATTGTTCATATTTGATATGAAAGTGAAACTACTTATGCTTCTTAGCGAAAGAGAATTGTATGTATTTCCTTTATGAAGTAAACCAAACAAGTATTAGTAAATGTTTTCGAATGCAGTGTACATTAACTTGTATTATAAATGTAAGACTATATGATCATTTTGACAGTTTAAATATTTGTACTTAACTTTACTGTATTCTGTTGTATGTTTTGTATGGTTACTTACGAGCCCATCAAACTCATCTAGCTGACAACATTTTTTAAATTAAAACTTAGTGGGCATTAGCGAATCAAAGGAAGATGGTTTGGAAAATCAAGATTCTCCTAATTTGGTGATTAGATGGTTAAGTACTAGAGTGACATTAGTTGATGAAAAAATTTATTTAATTGTTAAGTTGTAGTTTGGATTTTAAGAAATTGATTGTAATGATTTTAGCTTGGAATGCCCATTTAAAGGTTAAGTATAGAATGATGCTTTTTCATTGGGGATTTGAGAAGATGTTTAAACTTGATCATAAATGAATTTATGTCTTTCATATTCCACTACACATAGTGAATGGATGTTAGTGATTATTATTCCATTGCGTATGTTAATGACCAATGTTATAAAATTTTGAGATACGACAATAAATTATATATATACAGTTTTACAAAGAAAAAAATATAGAACGAAGTCTCATGGAGAAGGAAAGAACGAATGTCACACTCTAGGTTTATGACCCAAAAGAGATCTAGATTTGGGGCATCACACAATACATGTGCACCTGCTCACCTACACCAACACCAATCACCTAAGAATCTTAGGATGATCAATGATGGGGAGGTTAGATGCATTCCCTCACTCCTACCCTTTATTAGTTGTTAAAATGTGACCACTAGTATTGAACCGAAGTCTTTGGTACACACCCCGATGACTTTACCAACTTAACAAGCTTGCATCTCCAATTTTTGCCTTAATGTTTTCTAGTAATATAATTAAGCATCTTCATCTAAATACATTTTCCTTTTCCCTTTCTTACTCTTAAAAATGAGCTAGAGAGGTTTAGGTGGATTTTCCATTTTATTCTTTTTCTCTTTTGATATTTTGCTTTTTGGCATTTGCTACCTGAGATATATTCTGGTGTTTTAATTTTTATCACTTAGACTATATATCTTTAGGAATCTTCAACCATTAACCATATCCCTTAAAAAAAGAATTCATAACTCTTCCTTGTGCATAGTTAAGGAATATGGTAACCTAAGGAGATGAACTTTTTCAATCTTAATTGATGATTATTCTAACTCTCGATCTCCATTGATTGTGCCAGTGCCCCTAACGTGGCTACAACATTTATTGTTTAGGAGACAGGTGTAACACACCACATCCACTTATGGTAATTTTAGAACTTAAAATTGACCTTAGTGGTTCATTAATGATAATTGCATGCGAATGCAAGCAAGAGGACCAATTTCGGTTCTCTTGGGACCTAAATATGTCATAAGAATGATTATGGAAGTGAAGGAGTGAATGGAATCAAGAGGGTTGACATGGAGTGTGAAAAACATAGTAAAAAACTGAAATTTTCTGTCATGATCGATCATGAAAGAACCATGATTGATCATTACTTGGGTATGATTGATCAGGAAGTGCCTAGTATGCACAGTTAGGAAACCAGACTCTACCTAATCGATCATGGGAATGACCCATGATTGATCAACAAATCCAAAAATTTAGGAAATGTTAGAAACACAATTTGTTTTCACTTATAATATGTGTAGGACCCACTAAGGATGAATCAAAACCCTACTTAGACATAAAGACACAAGATTACAATAAAGAAGAGGAAAGGAGAAGAGAATAGGAAGAAGGGGAAGAAAACCCCCAATTTGGCAAAGTAAGCCATGGGAGTTCTCACCATGAGAGGTTTTGCTTGGTTTGAGGTTTTCTTATAGTTTTCATTAGATTATATTATTTTTGGGTGTTCTACACAATTAATATTGTAGAGAAAGTGTGTTTAGAAGAACTCTTGAAGGAAAAGAGGTTCTATAAGAAGGACTATAAATCTAAGGAATAAATAGTTTATGTAAGTGGTTATACAATATGTACACTTATTTTTTCTCCTAAGATCTTAGATCTATACTTCCTAAATCTTTGTTTTGTAGTTTTATGGTTTAAGCTTTGTGAATTTCAAGGTTTACAACATGGAAATGGTTTTATTTTACTTGTATGGTTTATCTTAATAGAATCTTATAGATCTTTATTTATCCATGAAGTTTGCAAATGATTTTATGTTTTCCATGTTATGACTTTACAATCTCTATTTGTAAACTTGAGATTTGTATCTATTTGAAGGTTTGTGATTGTGAATATATGTTAATTTATCCATGTTTCTCTAATGAGATTTATGAATTGATTTCTATGGACATTTACATGAGATTTGATGTATTTGGTTATCATGCTTCATTTTATAATTGTATTTAGATAGAAAATGCTTTCGGATTCTATAGTTTCGTATGAACTCTATAGGTGGGTTGAGAATCTTGTATTTCCATGTATTTGATATGTCATATATTTTGCATTCTATTAGAAAATTATTTCTTAAGGTTTGAATCAGGGAATTTGGTAAGCATTTGTTTTGAATTATGAAAGCTCATAAATTTGCATTCCGTTATTCGCTTTGAATTTTGATTAGATGTGAATAAGTATATATTTTGATGAAGTCTTACTCTTAGGGATTATTCAATGATTAAACCCTTCTCTTAGAGGAATTTGTGAGGATTAAACCCTTATCATAAGGAAAATTTGTGAGGACTAGAACCTTTTGTCTTGGGGAAAGTTTTGAGGACTAATACAATAGGTTCCGACCCTATCATTGGGGATACAAGACAATTGATACAATGGCCCGCCATTAGGTAATAATATTATGGTACCTTACTCATAGGGTAAACTGAGTTTAGCTATATGTATATAAGTTCTTTGAAAATATGTTTAGTTTTGAATCGGATTTCTAGTTGCATCAACCATGTTTAATTTTGAAAAGTGATCCGCATGCACTCTGTTTTGAAGGGTACTCCAAAAATGTTCCGGTTTAGTAGTGAGAGGTATATGTTTGTTAGACTTGGAATCATACATACTTCGTTTTGGACCATTATTGTGGATTGTATCCTTATTAGGGTATGATTATTGTTTTGTAAGTTGCTTTGCACTTATACATGCATATCTACCTTTGTTTTGACATCTTCATATAATCATACTCAGCTTAGCATATTTTGTTGTATGTTTTGTTTGTCTACTTATGAACTCGTCAAGCTCACCTAGTTGACACCATTTTCAGACTGAAGGTGTAGGTCATGGTGTAAACACCTAATTTTAGCGCAACTCCCAGTTCTGGCGCTTCTCTTCGAATCAGCAAGCGGGCGGAATACTCCCCAACTTCTTTTCGTAATCCAACCAATTCTAGTTGATCAAAACCAATCCCTATCCCTCTTGTCTTATTCCATTTTTCTACATATCTTTATATCTATTATTTTCTAAAATATAGCATTATTTTTTAAGATATTATCATATATAATAATCATTTTAGTATTACTTATATATATATAATTATAATTATAATCATTTATTTATTTATTTTATATATTATCAAATGTTTTTATTTGAGTAACTAATTTTTATTTAATTATTTTTAGTCTTGTTTTATTTATTTATTTATTTTACAAGTATTTTTTTATATATTATTTATTTAGGTATTTCTTTCCATATTGTGTTTATTATAAATATATTTTATTAAAGGAAGGATTTGC
>JAOXJP010155417.1:0-13017 GCA_025762735.1 Platanus orientalis
GTCTTAGGCTGTAGTGTTGTCCATGGACGAGGACACCATTATAGATTCAATCCATAGCTGATATATTTCATTAAATTATGACATGAACCGTTAAAAGTTTGTTCATAAACAATATATAGCACTGACCTCCTAGGTCCCATGGCTTTTTATAGAGAGTCACCCAAAATCTCTCCTTGAGTCCCGCAGTTGTAAACTTTGTCCAGAACAGGGGCATGGAATACAAAAATGTAACATTATTTGCTTAAGATGATAAACAACATTACAAATCAATACACAACATTGGCCATCTAAGGCCCCACAGCTTTTCTAGGGAAAGTTTTATAAATCCCTCCATGAGTCTCCCCTTTTGTAACATTTGTCCAGAACAAGGACAAAAGATACAGTTTATTCCACCATCTATGAAATATGGGGCTTGCACCTTTATCCGAAATGGAGATAATGATACAAACCACTACATAAATTATGAATTGTCTCTTATAACTATTGTCCAAAGCAGGGACCAAAGTTATAATTCATCACAAAAAAGGCTTATGAGAATCTCATAGAAAGGATCTTTGTCCAAGAACAGGGGCAAACAATACTATTATCTCATAAGAGCACATGCCACTCAAGAGAAAAAAAGAAGAAAAAAAACAAAAATAAAAAATAAAAGGGCAAAAGAAAACACAACTTCTAAAACACGTTTAAATTTCATCATCAGTTCATGATTAAACCGAGAAGACAATTAAACAACTCTATCAATAATGAGCCAGAAATAAGGATAAATGATAAGATCATCATATTGGTTTGCATGAATTTACTGCTTTTGTATGATCGTGTTTTAACAAAGTTTTCCACCGATTTCTAGCAGTTGCACCATATGCCGATGACTTACATGTCTCCCGGCGTAGTGCATATGCTCATAGTAATATCACTGAAAGTAGAAGAAATATTAGCAACTCAAGTATAACTCATGGGTAAACCTCATTTTTCAAAATAGACAGAAAATCCTTTAATCAGCTACCACCCAATTTCAAAATTTTCAAAAATATTTGATTCATTTCAGAAATTTTCTTTAAAGCTGATTAAATGGATTCTTTATTCAAGAAGGCATTTCGGAATAAGAAAAGACACTATTTACAAAAAAAAACCCTCAGTTTGAGGAGGTTAAGCCAGTTTTAAACCCTGATGGTTATCCAACAAAATGAGATAATAGGTTTACCAAAAACAACCCACCCAACATCCATGAGTTATACAAAAGTGAAAGTAATACTTTTACCAAGTCAAAATCTAGGAGCTTTTCCCTTTGCTACACATGGCTTCGCCATGCATACCAAAGGGGGGCATCTGTTAATACCCGAATTTTGACTCAGGTCTCAGATGGTTTCATTACAGCATGGGATAGAACCAAGATTTAGACACCCCTGAACTTTGAATAGACAAACATTCTCAATGGACATTCTAGTTGCAAGCACAATGAAAATACCCTAAACCATCATCATTTTGAATTTGTCAACCTTCATAAGCCTTTCCACATTGAAGCATTGAAAGGCTGATAAATTACCATTCTACCCCTACACCTCCAGTAGCCCAAATCAGACCCCCACTTTCCAACATCTCTTCATCAACAAAGACATCTTGAATTTGTCAACCTTCATAAGCCTTCCTACATTGAAGCATCAAGAGGTTGGCTAATTCCCATTCTACCCCTACACCTTCAGAAGCCCAAATCAGACTCAATCAAACCCTACTTTCCAACTTCTCTACATCAACAAAGACACATAGAATTTTTGAACCTTCATAATCCTTCCCACACTGAAGCATCAAAAGGTTGGCAAATTACCATTTTACCCCTATACCCTAAGAAATCCAAATCAAACCCTATTTGAACCCATTTTCTTCACAACTCCCCAAAATACTCTCTAAAAAGAAGGCATCTAGATCTTAGCAACTTTCACAAGGCTTCCAGCCACAAAATCCCAAAAGGCTAGCAAATGACCATTTTGCCCCTATACCTCTAAAAACCCCAAATCACAAGCTATGGAACCCATTTTTCTAGGATTCTCTATCCTCATCAACATTCCCATATTGGGGTATAAAAGGATAAGAAAATTACCTTTTTTCCCCCATATCCTCAAAATACACAATTCTTCCCCAAAATAGAACCTTTAGAAAAACCCTGAAGGCTCGATACAAATCAAAAACTTAGCCAATCAGTGGTCATACTCTCATAAGCCTTAAATCTTTACAAGAAAAACCCCAAAGGACACAATGCCCCTCAATTGCCCCAATTTATCTCCAAAATACAGAAAATACACCTGTATCAACCATGGACACTCGGTGAGCTCCTGAGAACTCTTTAGAAGTCCAAATCCATTAAAGTCAGGTTCATTTTCTTTATTTTTTCAAGATCTTCAATAAAAGCCCTAATGGAGGAACCCATCCTCAAACCCTGCACCATTTATCAACTCAATTCTTCACCAACCCAGGGCACGTTTCTTGATCAGGTGACCCTAGTTCAAAAATCTCTCAAAATTTTGGGTACAAGCCAATACGGGTACATTTAAAGCCCATTTTCACCCACTTACCCATATCAGATTCTGATTCTGCTAGTTGCGTTGTGACCAGAATGTCTGAGAGATGTGAAAAACCCATAAACCTTGAAAAGCCAAGAACTGTAGGACCCAAAAAGCAAGCTCAGATAGTAAAGGGGTGAAATCCAAGCCAAAATATCTTAGTTTTCCTAAAATACCCCTGATTCTTTCTCTAAACCCTACACTCCCATTTAGAATATTCCAAATAGAGGGTGGACATCTAAGGACCACCTCCATCATACCTACACCCCTCCTCATGGGCCCTACACCTTCCCTCACACCCTCTTCCCACATGACATGTGGCATGAGGGCCCATCACATTCACCCTCATCCACATACCCCTCTCCACCTCCATTAACCTTCTAGAAGAAGCCACCTTTCCCCTCTCCTCCTCCACACACTCCCCACCTCCTCACCATAAGTTTCCACCTCTCAGCCACCATTCTAGAAGCCCACATCACCTCACACCTCACCTCTCTCCCCACCACTCCTTTTCCTACCCCCCTCTCTTCCAACCACCTCACCCCTTTCATCCTCATCCACCCTATCTCACCCCCCTCAACTCCTTGCTATAAAACCCCCCTAGGTCGTGATCTAAGGAGACCAAGAAAAAGAAACCAAAAAAAAAAAAAAGAGAAGAGAGAAAAGAAAAGAAAGAAAGAAAAGAGAGAAAGGAAGAGAAAGAAGAAGAGATGAAAAAGGAAAGAAAGAAGAAGAAGGAGCCAACCCACGACCAAGTAGGCCCCCTCTCCCCCCTCTTTTATGTCTTAAAGATCCCCCCATCATGCTGTAATGAACCCACCCTCTCCAGTTTATTGAGTGAGACATGGGGGAAACAAATTGTCTCCCCCCTTTTTTCCATCTTTTTATGTTATCTGTTAAAATAGACACCTTTTTTTGTTTTTTTTTTTGTATTCAGGGGGGATCAATGACTCATAAGGAATGTCACTAACCCCTATGCCTACCCTCATATCCAAGATGAACCTCAGAAAGTGGGAAAAGGTTCCAAGAATGGACCTCACTTCACTCCTTAAAACAGTGTGCTCAAGCACTATTTTACAGAACCAACCCTCATGCACGATTTTTTTACCCTATCTAAAAAAGGATTTCAGTTGAATATTTTAATTTAATGTTTAGTTAGTAGTCATAGCTATGTAATGAATATTTGTTAAGCTCATTTTCTAATTCCAGCTATTTTTTATGCATTTTATAATCTGATGTATAGCATGCTGTCTAAATTCTGAACTATAGTAGTAACTCATCTTGCTTAATCTATAAGTCCATGTGCTTAACAAATCTTGGCCTAAAATTTTAAATGGAAACTCTCAACTAACCCCTCAGACCCTCTGTAAAATTTGAGACCTGTCCAATTTCGGGATTTCAAAATATGGGTCCCACAACCTTGAGTTTTTTGAACAATCTGGGCTGAATACATAGTATTTTTCACTTTAAGAAATTTTAAAGGTGGGTCCCACCCTTCCCCCAGAAGCTGGAAAATTTTATGGACCCTCTTGAGGATGTCACTCACCTCCACCAAAAAGCCTAGGGTCAATGAACCTCAGAATGCTGCCCAAAATCCCAAAAAATAGTCACTATTTTTCTGAGGAAATGAACAGTACACCTTATCTCTTACTCTATGAGAGATCAGGCATACCAAAATAGAAAATTCCCAAATTGTCTCTAAAACTTCAGTGAGCCACAAATGACCCCTAGACCCTTAAACCTATTTTTCCAACAATCCCAAGTCTCTGACACATCAATAAGACCCAAAAAGGACTCAATAGAGTTAGTACGCCTAATCTCCACCTCTGTGAGAGATCAAGTATACATAGAATTTGGGCGTACCTTGACTTTCAGGCGTACCAAAATAGAAAGACTTCAAAACTAACCCTTACCTTACATCAATCTTTAGATAGTCCCATAACCCCTAAAAAAATACCCAATAAACAATCCCAACCCTCTGACATACCAGCAAGACCCAAAAAGGACTCAATAAAGTCAGTACACTTAATCTCCACCTTTGTGAGAGATCAGGCGTATACAAGGTTCAGGCGTACCCTAATTAAATCAGGCGTACCTGATCACAATGACTTTAAATGGTGTCGCCAATAGTCCAAATACTCACAAAATTCCAAAATGTAAAAAACCTGACTTCTATGTAAATTCCAGAATCTGAAATTAATAGTTAATATCAAATAGGACCCATTTTGGTCTATATGCCTGAAATCCCACTCTGTGAGAGATCAGGCGTACCTAAGATTTGGCGTATGCCTTGGAGATCAGGCATACAAACCAAAAACCCCTAAAAACTCTCGTCCTTTTTATTCACTACTTAATGAAAATAAAACACATGGTTAGGTCAAAGAAGCCACCCTAAAAAGATGGGTGATTGGGGTGCCTAACACCTTCCCCAATCACAACCAAACAACTTACCCAAATCCTTGTAAACCAAACAAAGTCACGAGAGTCAACCCTAGGCCCAAGTGCCTAGCCCCGAGCCCTAAAAATCCCACACACCTCCATTCCCCTAGAAAGGAGGCAGGCGTCCAACCTTGCCTGTAAAACCCCGAGTTGGTGGCAACTCCAAAACACCCTGAAGTGGGTTGCAAGACCTTTTCCACGATGCCCACACATACCCATATATTTCTTTTCCAGTTTGTCAATCCTAGATCAATAGAGAAAAGAATAATAAAACTTCAATGTGACTTTCTATAGAAATAATGGGAAAACTCTTCTAGTAACCATTTAGTTGATTGGAATGTGGTGTATACGCAAAATATAAATGGGTTATCGGTCTTAGGAATATAGGTTTGGTGACCAAGTCCCTTTTATGTAAATAATTATAGGGATTCAAAGAAAAGTAAGGAAACTTAAGAGAGAAAAACCATAGCTACAAAGAGTGGGTTACTTAGCAAATGAAAGGGGAAAGCGATTGGAATTCCTCATGGGAGAGGTCTATGAAAATATACCAAATAACTTGGAAGATTTCAGAGAAGATATGATTGTAGAGTGGGGAATGGGAAGAAAGTCAAATTTTAGGAGGATCGGTGGTGTGGGGAAAACCCCTTTAAAAGAGACTTACTAAATTGTAGAAAGTAAAGATGTACATATCTCAAGTCAAGGGAAAGATTTCTAAGCAACTAATTTTGAAGAGTGTTGTTAATGACTGGGAGATTCTCTTAGTTGCCAACCTTCTGGGTATATTATAGAATATTCAATTAAGAAGGGAACGGGAGGAAGATAGTATCATCTAGAATCTAGAGGCGAATGGATTTTACTCTGTGAGATTATGCTTTTAGATGTTGTATAAAGTAGATCCAATTGACATTTCTTAAAAAAAAACATTTGGTTCACCCCAGGTCCATCCAAAGTTTAGTTCTTTATTTGGACGGTTCTCCATGGAAGATTTTAACTGTAGATAACTTGATAAAAAGACATCTTTAGCTTCCAAATATATGTCTCCTATGGTATTGAGATGATGAGAGTATCCACCATTTATTGATTCACTATCAATTTTATATAGAAGTATGAAAAGAAATGTTGAAAGAATTTAGGAAATGTTGGATCATTCCAAGGAATCTAAAGAGTCTTTTTTTGTGGTGGAGGACAATGGCTTTCTCGAAGGAAGGAAGAAAGATTTGGGGGCTGTTTCCAGCTACTATGGTCACTTTGGGTTATTTGTCTTAAAAGATACAATCGAACATTCAACTATGCTAAACCCAACTATAAAGTTTTATCACAAGCCAAGGAGTTTGTTTATTTTGGGGTTTTTGTTGTACGGACTATATAACTTAAAAAGGGATACACTGGTATTGGGATGGTCTAGTTTTTGTTTTGGGTAGCTTGTAAAGATTCTTGAGGCTACCCTTTTTGTTTTAATATGATTCACTTTAAAAAAAAAAATGAAGTGACAAATATGTGGAGCCCTTTCTAGCTTCCACCTAAGCTGCCACATGTAAGATTCTTAAGTCATCCACAACCTTGCTAAATGTCTTGACTAGTAAAACCATCCCATTATAATTGTAAGACCATTTTCTTATTTAACTTTGTAAAATTAAAATTGCAGTAAAAAAGGCCATAAAAAATAAAATAGTTGGTTCAAAAAAATGTTATTTCACTTGTACATGTAAAAATCAATGGGTCATGTGGAACTTAGTAGAGTAATCAAGACACTAACTAGCACTAAATTAAAAGAGTTAGCCTTGTTAACTCACTAAAATAAATCAGTGGTGCTGACTAAACTGTCAACTTCTTAAAATACTCTCTTCTTTTACATTTTGTTCACATTTTCATTATCTTGTGGATTATTCAATTATATTTATAGCTTAATGATTAATTAGACTTGCAAATTGACTCAAGGGTCATTAACTATACTCAATGGACTTCCCAAATTTAAATTTTGGGTTTAAAAAATATGGTTTTACTCTACTAAAGGCCTTAATCTCCCTCTTTTTTCATTGGGGCTTTTGTAGAAACTCTGTTATGTTTCAAAGTATTTGGAAACAACCACTATTATAATTTTGAATTCTTTCTCATTGACTATACAAACAACATTAGACAAGAATTCCATCCAAAAATTACTTGATCGCCATCCTATCATAAGAACTACCACAATCCTCTCTGATTCCTTTCTCCTCAAACATTTTAGAATGTAAACTTACACTTTATGAATTTATTTTTTTACATGTGTGTGTGTGTGTGTATCAGAAAGGAAAAAACATAACTATACAAACTAAGAAGCAACTCTCCCTTGAAAATCATCTGATAAAATGCTCAAACAGAACTGGATTTCATGATTCAAAGAAAAAAAAATTGTTAGCCCATGGCAGCTTTAATAGCAGTGATGTGACCAGCTTGCAACAACATCCTACCCCTCCAGCTTTTTTTTTTTTTTTTCCTTTTAAAAATCATTCAAGTAAACCAGTTGAATGACTTTTTGTTTATTCTTCCTTTAGTGGAAGTTACACCCATACACTTTTCATTCATGGTTACCAAAATCTTACGGCTAAACATTAAGTTGAATATTATGTGATGACTAGATACGTTTACCATCAACCTGGAACATTCAATAATGTTTCTATTGGATAAGTTGTGGTCCCAAAATCACACCAATCATCTTCCCTAAAATCATCAAACTAAAGATTTAAGAATCCTATGATGCTTTAATGTCATTCAGCACAAGGGTAGAGCATTTTACCATAGCAGAACATCTATCATTCAAAAGCATAACTAAAAGACAATCTTATCACCCAATCGAGTTCACCAAGAACATGTATTGATCCTTAAGTTGATATGGAGTTACCAACAAAATTGTGGAGAAATGATAGCTCATGTAAAAAAGCAGGAAAGAAGACTTACCCCTCAATAAGTTTCTCCAGTGGTTGTTTGTATGACCCAATAGAATCCATTCTTTCACCCAAAGCCCAAGTAATCCCTTCTGTAACAAAAAAATGTAAAAGTTATCAAATCAAAGTCCCCTTTAAATTCTTTACATCAACTGGCTTTTAGGCTTATATATATTTAAGTATTATATAATTATAAGTCTGCATAGGATATTTTTGTAATATAAGAGAAAATTTGACAATATTTCCAGGTCATTACTAGCAAGCATGAACAAGTCCTCAAATAAAAGAAACTAGAAATGGGTTGCATCATCATAAAGAATGAATAAGCTTTTTCAGTCTCCCTCGGTGGTGCAAGATTGGATGACTTGTAAAATTGTCATTACAACATTCAATATGAAACAACCAAAAGAGCTTTAGTAATAGGAAAATTTATTACATAGATTTTGATAATAATAATTTTTGTAGAACATAGGACTAGAATTATATCAATGGTGCAAAATTGCAACCAAAAAAAAGGTTGTTCCAAGATGCTAAGGCCACTGATTAGCAGCAACATAGTAAAATGGAGGTTGGTCCTTCATAATAATCATCAAAAATAGGGTGTGCGCAAAAACATTACTATAGGGAACTTCACAAGTAGTCCCTAGACTCGTTTTTGCCACTTTACAGAGCATATTTCATTAAGTCTCATAGAAGAACCCATGTCTACAATGTGAGTTACCTCAAGACTCAAAGATCTCTAAAGGAATCCCTAATCTCATTTTCGTAACTCATATTTGGAAAGACAAAATAAAGCATGTTAAAACTTAAGAGGATTAGTTGGGCCATGTGGACCATAAATTGTCCTAGGAGATTCACCTTGGGTCCATAACATGCAAGAGTTTCATTGACCTTTAGGCAATCTTTTATGGATATCGCTTCTTTGGTCCAAGCTTTCATGTAATCCTCACATGAGTATGGTTGGAACAAATGCCTATGGTCTAACATTCCAACAACCTCTTCCTTCATCAACTGAGTGGTTCTGACATGCTTCCTTATTGATCCACAAAAGCTCTACCACGTAGAGAACTTTGCCATAAGACACAATTGTAGTTTCTCAATGAATTGAACAATCTCCTCTCTCTCTCTCTCTCTCTCTCTCTCTCTCTCTCTCTCTCTATCTATCTATCTATCTATATATATATATATATATATATATGTATATATATTACCTTGATACTCACAAGAGTTTTTTTGGGCTATAGGATTTAGTCCTCTTCAGATTTGGTGTGACCCTTAATGAATGAACAAGGTCACCCAACATGAGGGGCGGAGACATCAGTGCCAAAAAAGTGATAAATCACTTTTTTGGGGGTGTTGTTTTAGCATTGATGTGTCCACTCCTGATGCCGGACAGATCTTGTTTGTTCATTAAGGTGTTATATCAAATCCTAAAAGGATTTAGCCTCAGTTCCAAGTTCCTTTAAATTATTGTTGCCTATAGGAAGATCCATCCTAGGACCAAGAAACAACAGAGGGAGTTCATATCTCCCGAGGACCTAGTCAGATGCTTTAAAAGGCTTGGATACCTCAGTTATCAACAAAAAAAAGTGAAGTAGGTGGGGGTGAGAAGCATGGACCAGCCATGGCTTGTCAAGAATCAAAACAAACCGTTTGTTGTCTTTATTTTATAAGGCCATTAGATCTCCTTAGATCCAACGGTAGTCATATGAAAAGGAGCTAAAGTCTCGTTGGATTAAAGGAGTGATTGATGATGCTTCCCTTGGTGGAAACCCTAATATAAATAAAATTTAGGGAAAGAATGGAGAGGAAGAGAGGTGTAGCCACAATAAGGGGTTCTTGTGGGGTTTTCTTCAAGGTTTGAGAGTTTGTGTGATAGAGGGTGTGCAAGGGAAAGAGATGCGAGTTCAAGGTTTTAGAAAACACACTTCTTTGTATAGTTTTGCATTCTCATAGTGAAGAAAATTAATCTTCTCCCGTGAACGTAGGAATATCATCAAACCACGTAAAATCCTTGTCTTGTGTGATTGTTAATTTCTTTGCTTCTATTTTATTCTTTATTACATAGATCATGAGTGGTTTAGGCTCATATCCCCTCATATGTAATTTCAATGTTTTTTTTTGTTGCTCTAACAATTGGTATCAAAGCTTCTAATTCATGCTTAGGAGGAAGAGGAAGAAACCAGTTAGTAAAAATATTTTTTATTCAAAGGGTTTCTTTCTAATTTTTTTTAAGTTGATTCATGATGGCAATGAAAGCTTTCACCGATCAATTCTCTGTGGAGAAATTTGATGGAAAGGGTAGTCTTACTCTTTGACAAAGAAGGGTGAAGGATGTATTAGTAGAACAAGGTTTGTACAAGGCATTGTAGGAAAAGAAAGCCAAATCCAAGGAGATATAGGATGGTGATTAGCAAGACATAGAGATGAGGGCATTCAACATAATTCATCTTTATCTTGTGGATAATATTTTGTTTAATGTTATGGATGAGGATTCGGCATTGGTTTATGAGAGAAGTTAGAGAAACTCTACATAGGCAAAAGTCTCACCAACAAGTTATATCTAAAGCGGCAATTGTACAAACTGAAGATGACAGAAGGTGTGAATCTTTTAAAGCACTTAAACATGTTCAACCAACTCTTGGATCAACTACACAAAATTGATGTCAAGGTGGAGGAAGAAGACAAGGCCCTTTTGAATATTACATTGCTTCCTAATTCTTATGACAACTTGGTGATGAAGTTACTGTAATACCTCATATTGCATTTAAAGGGTAAAATTATAATTTTTCATATAAGGATAAAAATTTTATTGTATATATTTTAGACAAACCTTAGAGTGGTTAAAAAACCTTTTAGACCAAGATATAAGTGTAAAACCCAAGTTGGACCATGAACTTGTCAAGTTCGAAGGTTATCCTGAAAGTGTATTTAGGGTGACTTTTTGGTCCACCAATATAAATCCCTAGTGAATTACATGATGTGTTATACCTCATTAGAAAGGTCTCTAAGTCTACTTTCCAACTCCTCAAATAGTTTGTAATTCAGAGTTTTGTAGAAAAATTTATGGTTGTTTTATTGAAGTATGTCTGTTGGATTTTTTAGGGGGAGCGTGATTGATCATGGATCGTGTAATCGATCACGAAACCATGATTTTGGCCTGACCGATCACAAAACAAGGAGCCAAGACCTTGGGTGGTTTCTAGATGATCCGTGATCGATCACCAATCTCGTGATAGATCACGCCTAGAAATGTTGAATTTTCTAAAAATTATATTTGTGTGCCATTTTTTAAGTGGCTTTCACCCATTAGATCCTGACACGTGTGGGATCTCTTCTTGGACAAGTTAAAACACCTCAAAGACCTTATTTAGATCATTTAGAATAGAAATAGTAAATAGAGAAGCTTAGGAGAGGAAGAGGGAGATTTCTCTACAATTTTGGTAAGTTTTACTCCCAACCTTGGAAATGTGCTAGGATAAATGTCTTTCATCCTAGATCTATCCTAAATGAGTATAGATTCTTATTCCTCTACGTTATTTTATGTATTCTAACCATGGAATACCTTGTTTGCTCATAGAGAAATGAGGGATTAACAAAGGCAAAGGGATTTTGGAAGAGGATTCTCTTGTGCATTAAAAGTTTGAGCATTTAGTAAGTTGGATATATATTTTATGCACACTTTTCCTTCCTACGTTCATAGAAATTGTAATTCTATTTTATGTTTGCTAAGATTTATGGATTCAATCTCTATGGGAATGGTTTGTGAGTGTATATGCAATTTATGCTTGCACTTTTTTTTCTAAGTTATTGGAAATGTGCTTCTACTCTATATTTATAAATATTTGTTGATTATGCTCTGTGAAAATTGGTTGGTGAATGATTGAGTTCTATATACATGATTTCCCTCTTCTTAGAAACTTGGATTTATTGAGGATGAGTTTTACTTTGGTGAATCTATATGCAAACCCCATGAAAATGTTGATTTACTTATGTGAATTCTAGATCCTTAAATGTGAGCATGATTGAAGGGTTCTTTTACTTCATTGCTATGTGTTCTTGGAATTTTGAGTTATCCATATAGTGGTAGTATTTTATTTCCTTGAGTTTGGTAATCTCTAATATTGTTGATATTATATGATTTGGAAGGAGTGGAAAGTTTCTTGTTATGCATCTTTGTTCATTCCATTGATTTTTCTTGAAACCCCCTAAATGTTTGCTCCCCACCTATTTGATGAAATGACATATAATTTGTTCTTCGTTATTTGTGTATCTTTATCATGTTTGTTAACTTTCTATATTAGTCCATTACTCTCTTAGATAGATTTCATTCAATTCATGTTAAAGCACAATAAATCATGTTAATTATATTGATCATCATGTTGCTACATTACTCTTCGCATTATGTGATAGCTCTTAGTGACATGTATGTTGTCATTGGCGTGGTTTATTCTGTGATTTTTATATGGCACTTTACTTAGAATTTTTACATGAGTTTCTAAAAGACTTTAGATACTTGGCTTCTAACCTACATGGGCATTGTCATAAAATGATTTTACACCCATGAGCATCCCTTATGCCCATAGTTATGGGCCAAGCACCTTTATTTTTATATTGACATTTGACCTCTTTTATATGATTTACTACTTCATTCTTTAGCTTCTTCATGAGATAAATTATGTAGATATTTTTACAAATGGTAAAATTATGTAGTAACTATATTACTTTATAAAAGTATGAGTTTGCTTTATCGCTTCTTTGACTTATAGATTTGCTTGGCATGAAAGGAAGTTTACCATTTTTGAACAAAGAAATTAGTAAAATTCATTTAAACAACCACATATCTAAATATGCTTTCCCATGATCATCATATGAATCTCTAAGATCTAATCTTAAATAAAGTTTAAGAAGAATACCTTAATAGCTAAACCGGACACAAGAATCCAATCCGACCTAGTCTCCAAAGTATCCACACCTGCTCTAGAATTCTCTACACTTCTCCCACTTCCAGAAAAGTTACAAGACCCTACCTAAACGTGGGTACCTTTATATATAAAGTATTTGAGAAGCCAAAGTAACCCTAGGGGGTGTGGGATCCT
>JAOXJP010155428.1:0-13015 GCA_025762735.1 Platanus orientalis
AAGCTTTCATGTCCGGTGGCTCTGATGAACTTACTCAAGTGATGAAAATGAATGTAAATGATAGTGGTGCTCAGCCTCTTGAAGACATATGTGATTATGGTCTTCACACCCGGTGTAGAGAGCTCTCTATGAGATTTCCCAAGTTGGGTTCTTGCTCTTTAAGGTTCCTTGAATGCTTCAAGGTCTTCTTCTCTAAGTTTTGGATGATAAATTGATCAAGCTTTTGCTCTCAAGACTTGCTTCCTCTCATCTTTGATGATTTACCTATCTAGCTCAACAATACCTCATGTAAAGAGGGTTTTCAAAATGGTTTTTAAGAGTGGAATGATTATTTTTACATAGAGGAGTAGTGGGAGAGTTCGTAGGTCATTTGGGACCAATCCTAAGATCATATAGGTGAACCAAGGCTTCCCAAGCCTTCTAACGGTAGAAAACAATGGTTATAAATCTGACCATTGTGACCTCGAGCACCCCCCACGACTTTAGGGTGCCCCAGGTACACCACCTCAGGCACCCCAAGACAAATTCTAGAAGTTGAGTTTTCTGAAATCGCAAGTTGGGTGCCCTCGGGACCACTCGAGCAGCCTAGCTCCCCTATTTTTCAGCACAGACACCTTTAGGTAAAATGGCCGTAAGTTTTTCTAGAAAACTTGAAATCATTTTCCATTTTTTTGTTGGAAAGTAGACTTATAGATATTTACATTCATGTATGTATTGTAGTCTAATTCCTATTGAGGTGGTCTAGGGAGTCCTTGGAAGTTGCCTTAAAATTTACTAACCCAAACAACACTAGTTAGCATAGGCACTTCTTCCCTAGTGAGTCATTTTCATTCTTTTGAGCATTAGGCTCTTTGTGCATTTCAATTAGACCTTAATTAAGTCTTCTAAGTGATTCCTAGGGTAAATCATGGTCCCCGGGTTTCGAGAGCACACACACATATCTACCATTTGGTCTCATATACCTGATTTACTTTTCTATGCTTGGAACTGGTGTGTTGGCTTCCTTAAGGTAGCTTGCACTTGGAACTTGGAATTCTTCCATTATGCTTGAGTCTCTTTTGGCATGGTCATTCCGACTTTTACTCCATCTTCTTGGTGCTTTACCAGACTCTAACACTTGGACTTACATACGTATATAGTTTACATCATAAAGTCCTATATACATGACCACTACATGTACTTACTTTGTTTTGTGCAAGGACATTGACAATACATAGACCTAACAACCTTGTCCTCCCTTACGGAGTATGTTCCCAGCTTGGATAGCCCAGATCAAACATGGAAATGATTCTTTCTTGGTTCCTTGAAAAGAGAACTTTGTTGGTCCTGGTATTTTGAATATCATTTCCTTGGTGTAACAATGGATTGTGGCATGGTAGGAAGCTAAGAAGTCCATTCCCAAAATGATTTCAAAGTCATCCAAGTCTAACAATATAAGGTTAAAGGTTAACTCTCTATCCCCAATCCTAAGTATACAAGTCTTACACACAAGTTTTACTAGCATAATCTTACCTAATGGAGTATAAATAGTCAACAGGTAATCCATATGCACGGGTGTAGTGTCAACATACTGTACATGTAACGACCTACATTTCACTTAAAGGGTAAAATTATAATTTTATTCCTATAAGGGTAAAATTATAATTTCACATATTTATACATACCATAAAGTGGTTTAGGAACCCATTAGACCAAGTTAGAAGTGCAACACACAAGTTGGGCATCGAACCTATTAAATTCGAAAGTTATCCTAATTTTGCATTTGGAGTACATTTATGGGCCCACTGACATAAATCCCGAGAGAATGGGAGGTCATGCCTTACCTTGATGGAAATATATATGAGTCTACTTTACAGAAAAATAAATGGTGTGTAATTATGAGTTTCCTAGAAGAAGTTATTCTCATTTACCCATAAGGTGTCTATGTTTACGGGACCAAAGATTTGAGGTGAATTCTCAGGACCACTAACACAAATACCGAGTTAGTTAAAGGGTAATCCATACCTTGTTGGAAAGGTATTGAAGTCTAGTTTCTAACCCAATAAACGTAGATTAATTCCAAATTTTATAGAGAGTTATGAGCATTTTAGTGTGAGGGGATAAAAGTTGAGAAAACTTGTTTGAATCGATCCAAACTTATTTAGATCGATCCAGGACCTCTCGGGTCTCAAAAAATGATTAAATAGTGTTGAATTAATCTAAGATCGATCTTCTCTGAGACCTCTTGGGTCTCAGAAAAATGCTTAAATAGTGTTGGATTAATCTAGGATCGATCCAAATGACCCAGATTGTAATTTTTGTGGAAAAATCAAATTTTCTTCATTTTGGGAAGTGTGGGACCCCCCAACTCAACCCAAAACCCTATAAATAAGATAAAGAAACTCTCATAACCTCATTTACACTAAAAATGAAAGAGAAAAAAAGAGATAAGGGAACTATGGAAAGAAGGGGAAGAGAAACCCCAAATTAGGCAAGGTAAGCTTGAGAAGCTTTCCTTCATGTAAGATTTTCTTGAGTTTTGTTATTTTCTCTTAGTTTTACTTGAAATTTCATAGTATTTAGTATTTTACACCTTGTATGTTGTAGCGAAAGAATAAAACCTTAAAGGAAAAGAGGTTTTGCTTGAGGATTTCTTTGGGATAAAGAAGTAAAAGATTTTGGTAAGTAGTTATACAAAACTTACTCTATTTTTGTTTGTTTTAGGTTTTTAGAAGTTTTGTAATGGTAAAATCTTGATGCCATGAATGTTTTCTCATATGCTTATTAAACCCTTTGCTAGGACCTTAAAACCCCAAATTCTTGTGGTGATTTGTGATGCGATTTTACCATATTATGCAAGGATCTTAGAAATCCCTAATTTAATTTGTAAAAAAAAAGTGGTTTTATATTTTATGTATATGTATTTCCTTAAGATATTGGATCTATGAGTTTTGAAAATATGTAAGTTAAGGATCTATGAATCTATAATCTCCATGATACTTGTTAATGCATGAAAAACTTGATTTGCCATGAAAAACATGAATATTTGAATTGAAGTTAAGCATCTCTTAACACATTATTGTAAGGATGAAGAAATTGATTTGATTACTTATGTAAAACATTGATTATGATGCATGTTGGTCTCCATGTAATGATACTAGTAGCAAGTTGTTGTGTATAAATTGCTTAGAAAACTCTACGAAATGATTTAAGTAGGATATGCTTAGAAATGGTGAAGATAGGGTTTCCATTTTTAACTCTTTATTAATTCTTTTGATTCTTGCACCCTACATGTTTGATAAAATGTCTCTTACGGATTTTCTATATTACCCTCATGTTTCTTAGATGTCTTTGGATTCCTTGCATAAGCCTAATGTCTCCTATGACAAATCATTTCAAAAATATGTGGGCATATGGCAATTTGTGATGCTCTATTGATTTTCTATGCTAGTTTATTAATTCTTGCACTCTATATGTTTAATAAAATGTCTCTTTATGCATTTTTCATACTATTTATATGCTCATTGAATGCCTTGCATAAGTTTATTATTCTTTTTTGGTGAATTCCTTCAAATACATGTTGGCTTTTATAGTAATTTGTGATGTTCTATAGATTCCTAAATTATGATCTTCGAATCCATGAGTATATGTTTTAAGATATTCGAAAATATTTGTATGGTTGTATGACCTCCATCTTTGATAATGTTAAAGAATGATTTATTCGTGTTGCACATGTTCTAGATCTTGCTAGCATATTTATATCATGTGAACTTAATTGTATCTTGCATTATAATTGTATAATATGCCAAGTAATGGTAAGATGACTAAGAATGCATAATATGTGAAGCAAATAAAGGATAAGAAGAATGAAATAAAATAAGTAAGAAAAGTAAAGACAATTGTCTAGATTATGAAGGTCTCACTATTGGGATCTAAATGAAGGTTAGTGTTAAGTAAGAAGTAAAAGTAATAAATACAAAGGATAAAGAATATGACGACCTTCCCATTTGAGGTAATAAAACAATGGTATGACAATCCTCCCATTTCGAATAATAATACAATGGTATGGTTGCCGTCCCATTTGGGATAATAATACAATGGTATGATAACCCTCCCATTAGGGGTAATAATACATTGGTATGACGGTCCTCCCATTAGGGGTAACAATACATTGGTATGACGGTTCTCCCATTAGGGGCAACAATACATTGGTATGATGTCCCTCCTATTAGGGATAATAGTGCAATGGTATGATGTCCCTCCTATTGGAAAATAAACAATGTTATGATGACGACCCTTATAGTTAGAGATAATACAATATGTCAAAGGTGTAAAGTAAGTGAAAGAAAAATGAAAGTAAGTATAAGATAGTAAATAGTAAGTGCAAGAAAGTGATACTAAATAAATATAAGTTAGTGTAAGTGATCTTAAAGGTCCTACCATTGAAAATGAAATTATGCTAAGAAATAAGAAAAATGTCATAAGATACATGAAAGGAGTGAAACCATTATAAGAAGAGAATAAAAGTTTATAAGGAATAAATAATGTTAAGGATAAGAGAAAAGTACATAAATTTTAAAAGCAAAGTAAAGTTATAAGTTCTGTAAAGTGAGAAAAATATAAAGACAATGAAATGAAAACATCTAAGTTTCACAAATAAGAAGAAGTTCATAAGTTATGCAAAAAATAAAGTTTAAGAAAAGGAAAATAAAGTGCATAATCAATTTTAATGAAAATACAAGTCCTTAATATGAGTAAGTAATGAAGATGTTAAGAAGCAAACGAAAACTCATAATCTTTAAAAGAATATAACTTTCTAAACTATGTAAGAAAAATATAGATGTATGATGGTTCTCCCATTGGGATACAAGTTAATGCTATGAAGATCAATGATAAGTACTAAATGACCAATAAAAAATGATAAGTAAATACTAAGACAAAGATAGTGGAAATTAATGAGTGATAAGTAGAGACATGATGAATGATAAATAATCGATGATAAATAACAAGTAAGAAAGTGAATGATTAAGTACTAAGGTAATAATGAACTCGTTAAATATAGAAGTAGAATTTCATGTCTCATTATGAAATTGTGTTATTATGATTACTAATTACTTAAGAGTGATGCATGTCTAGTTTAAAGTAATTTGTATGTGCATATTCGTATTATGAAAGTGTAGTTTATGTATGATAAATGAATAGAAATGCTCATTGAGATGTCTACTAGATATCTATATTATGGATAGATTAAGAAATATTTACCATGTGATGATAAACATATATTGTCATGTATATTGCCAATTGTAGATATGAAAAGAATGTCATGTATAGATAGAAGCATACATGTAACATGTTATATGTAGCTATGAGAATAATGTCATGTGTAGGTAGAATCATGCATATTGCCATATGTGGATGTTAGAAGAATATCATGAATAAAAAAAAACATGTGAATTGCAATGCCTAGTTCCTACATGAAGAATCATGATGATAAATGCTTAGATCTTGTGATGACTAGTAAATGATATATGTACACTAGCACATGCCTACACGCTAGAATTGATATGTATTCTATATAAAGATATACTTAGTATTTTATATTGAAACATTCGTGTTTTGCCCATCCGGTTTTCATAGTAGGTTTTGTGTACCTACTTACAAGCCATGGATCTCACCCAGTCATACCATTCTTTTAGGTGATGTTTAGTGTAAGTATGTTATTTGGAGTGCCTAGAGGTCAGAAGGGGGGCATGCGGTGGATGCTTCATCTTTCATTAGTTTTTAGTTTACTTTAGACTCTTACTTTTGTTTTAGACATTGTTATGAGATGTATTATGTCAAAATTTAAAGTTTAAGATGTACAGTCTTATGTTTTATTTTAGATGATGGAATGCTAATTTTATAGACAATATAAGTTTATGATATTATTTCCGTTGCACATTGAGGTTTATGACTAGTAGTCAATGATTCTTATTACACTGCATCTTTAAGATTATGGTTAGATGTGATAGTTTATAATTCTGTTGCTTATATTGTTTTAAGGTTAAGGTTAATGTTAAGTATTTCATGAAGATCATAGGTTCAGGTAAAAGACTTAAATTTATAATCAATTTCATATAGATCCGATTAGTAGCAACCCAATTTTCTGCCTAAATGAGATAGTGAATTTCAGGGTCGTTACATGAGGTGTATAGGGTTAAAATTGTAAAAATAGATTTCATATGAAAAATAGGTATCCATAAAAGTGGGGTTTACATGGTTAAAACCATAAAAATTGTTCAAATGAACATTTATCCCCTATTTAAAAGTGGCACCAAATTATTAAAAAAAAATCACATATCAACCTGCACCTTGGATTTTGTGTGACCCTAAAGTCAGCCTAAGGTGAGACTGACATGGGGGGCCAAACACATCAGCGCAGAAAAAGATACTTTTTGGGAGATGTTTTTCACTTTTTGGTGCTAATGTGTCAGCCCCTGATGTCGCCCTTCGGATTAGGTACACATGCCCAGATGCAGAAGTTTTGTGAAATGCACTTAGGCCGGACACATCAGTGTCAAAAAGTGAAAAGCATACCCCAAAAAGTGTAAATCACTTTTTTGGGGCTGATGTGTCAGGCCTAGGTGCATTTTGCACAACTTTCACACCAAAGCCTAGGCGCCTATGTCAGTCTCACCTTAAGCTAACATGGTTAGCCTGGAAGAAAATGTTTAGCGAAGAAAAAGTGTATGTAGTGTGTATGATGAATGATAAGCTGACATGTATTGTGTTTAGCGGTTAAAAAGGTCCAAAAAAGTTATTGTTGGGGTTGGTAAATTGTTGATACAAGGCAAGTAACCATAAACAAAAATTTGAAGTTATGTTTGGATACACTTTCATAGCTTCATGAACTAAGATCATAAACAAATTCAAGAAAGATAAAAATATTGAAATATTGTGAATTTATTTTTTCATTGAAAAATAAGAATTCATTAAAAAGCAGGAAAAATGGAACAAAAAAAGATTCACTGGGGAGGTGAACAAAAAAAAAAAAGCAAAGAATACAACAGAGAGGGTAGAACAAGGGAAACCTCCTAACCAACAAACTATCTCCATTCATAATCAACCAAAGTCTCATAGAGAATACCAATAGCTCTCCTCAAAAGGAAATTTTTACTTCAAACCAAGTGTGAACCACACTACTCTCCCTCTTTATAAGCATTTAGCTTTCATTTGGAAAAAACAAATTGACAAGCTATGCCACTGTAGGCCACAACTAAAGCTAGCACAAAGTCAAGTTTATCCAGGGTTTCAAAATCTTCGACCATACTCAAATCCAGTTAGTTAATAAATACTTATTAAACCTTCTCAAGCCTAAGAAGCATATCACATGCTTAGATGGCTGATATTCCAAGTGCTCGATAATGTCTTCTCTAGTTACATAAAGCATGCCACATTTTTTCTTGGACCACCTCTTGACTGAGTCATCTCCAAAGAAAGCATGTAAAGGAAGCCACATTATTAATATTAGTTTCAAGTGGAGAGTACAATTACATGATATCTATATATTTTCTGGTTGATTATTAGGAGAAAAAAAACCCATAATCAACAGAGAGCATCCACATGAATCCAACCAGTCATGAGTATATTAATGAGAAATCTCAGTAATGCCAGTCTTGATTATGCCAGAAATAAGAACTCATGAATGATGTAGGCCAAACAACTGGTTGATGCAAGTGATATAGACATGCAGAAAACAACAATCTCAAGAGTTATGGATGTGCACTAGCCTTTAAATGTTGTGGTGATGGTATTGGGGGTTTACTGCCTTTGTCTGAGCTCGCTAATATTTTTCACAGCTTGTGAAAGGGTTGGTATAACAGAAACTTTTGACAAAAGCAAGCAACTTACTAATCTCAAATGGGAGAAAAGATTTATTGTCTACTAAGCCATGTGCAAGAGATTATTAATTTAGAATCAACAATAGGTGATGACACTTGACCATTTGAGTACTTTCATGGCATAGGTGAAAGAAGCCTCATCAAGTCCTTGATATGGAATTTTGACTTATTAGGGATTTAGTGGTAATATGGTGGTTTTGGCATACCAATTGCTTTATCAGTATTGTTAGTGACAAGATCTGGTTCACGTATATAGAGATAAAATAGTTCTGGTCAGGTTGGAAGTGGATCCTGGTGAGAATTTCCCAAGCCAAACCTGATCTAGATTTAAACTGAATTTAAAAGTCAATCCCATTATTAGAAAAGCCGGGCAAGTCTGAAAAAGTTGACCCGTCTAATTTTAAAAACCCCAAAATTATATGGTTAATTAATGTGATAATGATGCTTGTTTGATATGAGATATCAAAAGTAATGATAATTATCTTTCTTTGAAAGATTATTATAGTAAAATAATATGTCCAACTTTGTGAATTAGAAGTTAAGACTTTAATTGTGTTTAAAATTAAAAGACTAGATTAGTTCATGTCACTAAACCTTTAGGGTTATATGAAGGAACACATGCACAATAGAAACATAGTGAGTCGAATTAAGCCACATGGAAAGAAACTATAATAAGTTTGGTAAGCATGTGAACACAATAAAGATTCTTCAATTAGATTACCACATCTTCACAGATGACAAGATCATAAAATGATGAAGATCCAGATGATCAAAGTGTTTGACTAGATGTTAGTTTTTGTGATTCTTGCCTTCTTGCAATAATTAGTTTGTCATATAAAAACATGCATGAGGTATGGTTTTACTAATACATGTGCAGGATGATAAGAATCTCATTAAAGATGGAAAATTAGTGCTTACCTTGCCAATTATAGCAGTGTATTCTCATTCAAGTAGAAGATATCTACTCTTGATGTTTCTAATAGTGTGGATGAAGGTGATGTGAATAGAACAAGTGCTAGAAACAAAATAAATAAATAAACAATAAGAGCAAGTGGAAAGTGTTTCCATTGCAATAAATTTTGTACTGACAGAAAAGGTGTCACATGTATGTAGCTTCTTAGTGAAAGAAGTAGAATAATAAAAAGGTTAGGAACCTTAAGAAGTTTTCAAGAGTTGCCTATCAAATTCTGTAGTTAAAAACTACAAATAGTTAATTAAAATTAAGTACGATTTAATTTAAAACTATACCTTTGATGCCCAATGGATTATGAATTAGGTATAAACCCAATCAAGATGATAAGTGTAGGACTATTCTACATAAATATGTTAGGTGTAATATAGGAAAATGAACCTAATAGTTAGGTACAATACAGGAGTTAAAGAGTTAGCTTCTACGTTCTTAAACAAGAAAGACCATGTCTTAGATGTGATATTTTAGAAAGATAATAGTATCTCTAGTTATACATAAAAAGAAGTAGGATTGTTATATGAACTATCCAGGAACTCAACACAACCTGATTAGTTAGAGAATAAGTTATCAACACATATTTACCTTCTAATACATTAGTTCTTTGATGTAGTGGGAGAGTTTCTAAACTCTCTACTTCTCACTTACATAGATGAGGTTTATTATTTGATTACTAAAAATTCTGAATAAAGTATTATGTTGATTAAGTAATCAAGCTTTATAAGGATTCTAGGTGTGTATAAGAAAGTAAATGTAAAAGTGATTATTCATTTTGGTTCAGTATATTGGTTAAATTCTACATATTCGGAATAATGTGGGAATAATCAAGATATACAATTATTATAGTAAATAGATTTTTAAAGTAGTCTAAGATGAGATCACTATATAATTAAAAATCATATGTTAAAATATAAGAAAATGACCAATAATTATATTTACAAAACTGTGAACAATTCAAAAGGTTGGATGGTATCTGGTTATGTTTCACAGTGGGAGGAAGTCCATTAGTTATAAAAGTGTGAAGTAGTAATGTACTGCAAATTCTACAAAATGGGAAAATTATAATATTGCTTCAAAAGCTGTATATAAAGGGTTTAAGTTACACTAGTTCCACATAATTTAATGTAATTACCTAAGATTGGTCACTTATGATTCAATGAGGTAAAATTGGTTTCACCATGAATTCTTCCCAAATAATCTTGTAGACTTATGACTAAAGTACTACAAAAGATATAGGATGCACACATTGATCATATGGGTATCTGACAAGTTAGTGATTAGCTTTGAGGACAAGTGAGAGATTGTTGGAAATGTATATCTTGACAAAGTCATTCACATAAAATATAGGCATGATTAATTAATTATTTAATTAATAATAACTATTTATTCTATCATCACATGAATTTGTTTTTTTTATATGGGTAATTATTTGATCTCATGAGATGAGATAGGTGGTCCTCAGGTAACATAGTAGGATTTTAGACACATTGGAATGTGTAGAGAGATCTGACTATCCAGTTCTTATAGACCTAAAAGTTTACAGCTATTAGCTACTACATGTAGAGTTTTTATATGATGGAGTGATGTAATCTCAGTCAATAGAGTGAGACTCTAAGCTTACATGTAGGTGCATTCTATAAATGCATTAAAGTGATCTATTATGAACACATTTGGTAAAACATCACTATCAGGATAAGTGTTGTTCATATTTACAGAGTCGTCTTTAGACTTGAGGGGTTTATATTTCTCTAAGTCATTATGTTAGTTATTTTGAGCTACCAACTAGTGATGCCTAATTGGAGGCTATATCATGGGTAGTTTGGATAGCCTACATGATACTTGAGAGGATGCAAATGCCCAACAATGAATCCACTGCCCTTAAGTGGGAGAATATTCAGTTTAGGAAATATGTGATTTAATTGAACATAAAAAAATCCGGCTAGTGGTTTTTGATAAAGTGTTTGTCAAATGTTTTCAAAACTATATTATAATTTATATATTTAATTAAAAAATGATTTTATCAAATGAATGTTTTTAAATGTCCAATTAATTCATTAAATTTTTAATGATAATGTTCCAATGATTATAAAGGTTAGACAGTGATTATTTTATCATCTCGAATGTCATATAAATTATAATATAGTTTTGAAAACATTTGACAAACATTTTATCAAAAACCACTAGCCTGATTTTTTTTATGTTCAATTGTGAAGTGGAATGACATATTTGTGAAATATCTGTAAAGAAGGGTTTCATTATTATTTTATTATCTTTGGGATTTCAATTGCAATATTTAACATAAATTATTGCAATTAATGGTGTCTCAGTTTGTAATTTACAAAAGATAGATTGTCTTTAATGTAGTTTGACTTAATTAAGGATATTGTGCCCCACAACCAAAGGATAAGAATCACACACTCCATAGGGTTACTTTAGCTTCTCAAATACTTTATAAATAAAGGTACCCACATTCAGATATGGTCCTATAATTTTTCTGGAAGTGGGAGAAGTACAAAGGATTCTAGAGCACGTGTGGATACTTTGGAGACCAGGTTGGATTGGATTCTTGTATCCAGTTAATTGATTGAGGTAATTCTAAACTTCCTTTAAGATTAAATCTTAGGGATTCATATGGTGATCATAGGAAAACACATTTAGATATGTGATTGGTCAATGAATTTTACTAATTTTAATGTTCAAGAACGGTAATCTTCCAACATAGTGGTCTATATATGATAAATTCATAGTGTGATTAATTTACTTATTAATCTTTCCCTTGCTTTTTTTATTAATCTAAAAATAAATCAAATAAGGAATTTAAGTGTTTAAAGTGAATAAATAATTTTAAACAAGTCTAGTAATCCTATTCACCCCCTCTAGGATTTCTTGGATCACATTTTAGGAATTTCAATTCGTATCAAGGCAAGATTGCTCTTATTGGGTTTAACATCCCAAGTTAAAGATCCTAGATTGTTTCTAACTAGAGGATTACTTTTTAAATTCTAGAAGAAATGACTAGTGATACTCTAACTTATTTTGATGACTCCAACTATGCCTATTGGAAAGCGAGGATGGGTATATATCTTAAGGAAAAGGATTTTTCTTTGTGGGATTCTATCATGATTGATTGGCCTACACTTGAAATGGATAAAATGGGGTGGTTTATTGGTGAAAAGAATGCCTATGCCGCAAACTATAGGGCATTAAATGCCATTGTGTGAGCTACAAGTCAAGTGGAGTTTCAAAGGTTTTGTAATTTGAAAACGTCCAAATAAGCATGGGATCTCCTTGGGATAACCCATGAAGGGAGTAACACAGTGAAAAATTAATCTAGGCTTTAAATGTTGAATAGTAGGTTCGAGACCCTTACAATGAAAGAAAATGAATATTTTTATCGACTTTTATACCAAGTTTCAAGAAATAATCAACTCCATGTGGAGACTAGGTGAGGTGGTGTCTAATTTCAAAATAGTTAGAAGAATTTTGAGATCTCTTCCTAAGATATTCTACTCTAAAGTCACTGCCATAAAAGAAAAAAAAAGTCAAACAAAATTCAAGTTGAAGAACTTGTAGGTTCTATACAAATTTTTGAATTGAAGCTCAAACCCCTCAGGGATGTAACACCTTGAACCATGATGCACATATTATCGTACACATGTCACACTTAAAATGCTAACACATAGGACTAGTTAAGTGTACATATGTTGATCTGAACATTAACACAACTTTAAAAATGAACCATTAAAAATGTAGAAAGAATCTATGAGTAAAAATTATACCTTTGGATAGGCACGAAAGTCTAGAGTCCTAGGAAACAAATGACGAATAAAACGGATACCAAACGAAAAGTTAAAGGCAATTTACTAAACAATGAAAAAAAAAGAAGGGTCAAGGACATGACAAGTTCTAAAGCTGTCCCAGAAAGTTGGGATAACTTCATAAATAAATATATATCAATCCTATAGAAACCACCCAATAAATAATAAATGCTTGGAAAGATCTATGAGTCTACTTTCCAATGTAACAAACAATGAGTGAATTGAAGTTTTCTAAAAGAAAATGATGACATTTTTTCCATCAAGTGTCTATGCTGTCTGGTATGGTCTGAGCTAATAGATTTTGCGGTAACTTTAAAAATACACAAATAAAAATATAAGACGAATTAAAGTATATATATATATATATATAT
>JAOXJP010155439.1:0-13015 GCA_025762735.1 Platanus orientalis
TGCAAATTCTAGGATTGCTTCTCCAGCTGCATTTCTTTCTCCAAATCCATATCCTCCATGTACTCTCTCATATCCGCCACTAGTTTTCCCCACGTGTCCATTTAAGTCACCTCCTATGTGGCAATTAATTGACATTTAATCAAGGATCACCTTAAGTTAGGCGGTATAAGCATGTTTTTCATTCAGACAAACCATTAAGTTGCAAATGTGTTTACTAAGGGACTTAGTGGTGCTCAGTTTTCATATCTTGTAGATAAGCAAAGAATGTTGATTTTTTATTTTTTGGATAATTTGGGAATGTTGAATATCTATTCACCAGCTTGAGGGGGATTGTTGTTGAGATACATTTGATGGGCTTATACCATGTATACAGGCTATACTATACCATATAGTATAGACCTCATATCTCATATATAAACAATATCTAAAGTGCAAAGATACACTCTACACACACATTTTCTCCATCACTCCCCTCTCTTTTCTTCTCTTCTCTTCTCTTTCCTCTTTTCTTCTTCTTTTTTGTTCTTCTTCTTCCTTACTTCTTCCATTAAAACTAAACGAAGCTCGCTATTTAACTAATCTATGTTTTTAGGAGACCAATTTGAATGAGATGAGTGATTGTATCATATAGGAAGTATGGGGGAAGAGGACTTCAGATTGGACTGTCCTTGCCTTCTTACAGTGCTTCAGGGGTATCCTAATGGTTTGGAATTCAGATAAAGTGGAGCTTTTGAAGTGGAGGGCTTTTTTGTTTCGATTCATTGTAAGTCGGTGGAAAGGGACTGGGTTTTTCATTGGTACTTTAAGGTCCTAATCGGTTGGGGGAGGTGGATGAATTTTTGTGTGAGTTAGATGATATTAAGGTGATGTGGTTTTTCCCTTGGTGCTTGTTTGGGGGAGGGAATTAGATTTAGATGTGAAAATGGCTAAATTCGGCAATTTTTTTTATAGATCGGGCTTATTGATGGACCTCTTAAAGGAGCTAATTTCACTTGGTCTAACTTTCAAGACAATCCTTCTCTTAGCAAGCTGAATAGATTTTTGTTTTGTAATGAGTGGGATGATATGTTTCCTAGTAGATTTCAATCTGTTTGCCTAGGCTTACCTCAGATCATATGTGTATTCTCTTGGAACCTGTAGAGGAGAATTGGGATCCGATTCCGTTCAAATTTAAAGATGTGTGGTTTCAATCGAAATAGTCCCTTAGAATTGTGGAGCATGAGTGGAACAGGGTAGCTTTTTCAAGGTCTCCAAGCAAGAGTTTCGCGCTTAAGTTGAAAGCTCTCAAGCTTAGACTTAAATCTTGGAATAAGGAAAATGGAAGAGATTTTAAAGTTAGTAAAGCAGAATGCTAGGCAAACCGCAAACATTAAGAGTTTGGGAGCGATTGAGGAAAGTCGTTGCCTATCTAGGGAAGAATGTGTGTATACAGAGACTTTAAGGAAAGAGTTTCAAAGGTTAATGTGTAAGAAAGAAATTTTTTAAAGGCAAAGGTTCAGTTTGAGGTGATTGAAGGAGGGTGATCTCAACACTAAATTCTTTTGTAAAGTCGCAATGGCTCGCAAAGTTAATAATTGTATTCGAGGGAATCAAATTAATGGGGAATGAATTATGAACTAGGCAAAGGTCAAGAGTGAAATTGAGAATTATTACTCGAATTATACAAGGAAGATCATTCTATTCGTCCTCGCCTGACTAGGATGGAGTTTGAGCCTACTTCCCAGGAAGACATTGGTTGGTTAGAGCAGCCTTTCGTGAAAGTGGAAATTTTTGAAGTGATCAAGGATATGAAAGGAAATAAAGCTCTCAAGCGGGATGGTTTATCCATTTCCATCTTTCAAAAGTGTTAGAGCATTATTAAATCAGATCTTATGAAGGTTTTTGAGAAGTTTTATTATTCGGAAGAGTTTAATGGCCATTTGAACAACACTTTAGCGTAATGCTAAGGAACTAAAGGATCGATCAGCCTCTTGAATATTGTGTATAAAACCATCTCTAAGACGCTGACTAACAGACTTAAGAAGGTGATTGGGGGCATTATTTCTCAACCTCAGACGGCTTTTATTACGGGACGTCAAATTTTGGATGGGGTGATGGTGGCCAATGAATGCATTGATGAGAGATTAAGGTTGAGGCAAAATGGGATTTTGTGCAAGGTTGATATTGAAAAAGCCTATGATCATATCAATTGAATTTTTTTGGATTACATTATGGCTCATTTTGGTTTTGGGGAGCAGTTGAGAAATTAAATGAGTGCTTGTATTCAATCAACATCCTTTTCTCTTTTGGTTAATGGCTCACCCGCTAGTTTTTTGGGGGGTTCTAGAGGTTTAAGGAAACGGGATCCACTCTCACCTGTTTTATTCGTTATGGTGTCAGAGATCTTAAGCAAGATGATTAAAAAAGCGGAGACAATGTTCATATCTAGATTTAAGGAGGGGAACGGTGAGGTGTCCATGTCTCATCTGTAATTTGCCAATGATACCACGATTTTTTGCAAGGCGGATATTAGTTATGTGGGTTATTTGTGTTGCATCCTCAAATGTTTGAGGCTGTTTCAGGGTTGAAAATTAATTTGGCAAAAAGTGAAATCTTCTAAGTTGGGGATGTGAGGGATTTTAACAATCTTGCTTAGATCTTGGGCTACAAAATTGAATCTCCACCTTCTTCCAATTTGGGTCAACCGCTTTGTGCTAAATTCAAATCTAAGAAGCTCTGGATCCAGTGGTTAAGAAGATTGAAAGGGGATAGGACTCTTGGAAAGCCACCCTCTTGTTCAAAGGTGGTAGGATAACTTTGATCAATAGCTCTCTATTTTCCATTCCCAACTATTTCTTGTCGATATTTTTGGTTCCTGCTTCTGTGGTTGAGAGGATTGAGATGAGATTTAGAAACTTTTTATAGAATGATTCCTTAGAGCATCATAGGTATCATCTAGCAAATTAGAGTAAGGTTTGTCAATCTCTCCAAGAGATAGAATTAGGCATTAGGAGAATCTATATCCAAAATCGGGCGTTATTGGGTAAATGACTTTGGAGATTTGGGGTTGATAGGGATAGCTTGTCGAGGCAAGTGATTACTGCTAAGTATGGGTGTATCTTGGAGTGGAAATCAAAGGATCCTCGTGGGAGTCATGGGTGTTGGTTGTGGAGGGCCATTTTTAAAGGTTTGGAGGGCTTTTGAAAGTGTTAGATTTAGAGTTGGATCAGGTACGGAAATTAGTTTCTGGAATGACCTCTAGATTGGGGATCGTCCATTGAAGGAGGTGTTTTGGAGCGTTTATTTGTTGGCTTGCAATAGGATGGGGACCATTGAGGATAATTATGACCATAATGTTGGGGGTGGTTGGGTGCCCAAGTTGCGTAGGAATTTGAACGATTGGGAAATGACAGAGTTGACCAAGTTATTGGGTTTGTTAGGGGATTGCAAACCAAAGGAGGGTTTGGAGATGGGTGGGTGTGGGTTAAGGATAAAAAGGGTATGTTCTCTACAAATTCATTATATAGAAATTTGGAGAAGCAGTCTTTAGTTTTGGATCCTGCTAAAAGCATTTGGACTTGGGGCATCCATTCTAATGTCACTTTCTTTATTTGGAATGTCATTCTAATGTCACTTTCTTTATTTGGAATGTCTTTCTGGATAAGATTCTCACACGTAATCATTTGAAAAGCAAAGGGTAGAACTTGGCTAATAGGTGCAGTCTTTGTATGAGGGAGGAGGAATCAATGGACCATATTTTTATTCAATGTTGTTTGGCTAGAAAGGTGTGAGATTTTGTTCTCTCCCATTTCAAAGTTTTTTGGGTTCTTCCATTTTGTTTCTTTTACCTCAATTATGGTTGGTGGATCCAGGGCTTGGAAGGTATTCTGATTAGTATTTATTTTTTTCTGTTAGGGGCTATTTGTTAGAGCATTTGGAAGGAGAGAAATATCCGGACTTTTGATGGTTGTTTCGCGAATGTGAATAAGGTTTTCCTTCACATTTATAGGATTCTCATCAACTAGGTCTCCATTTTGTTGAATTTTCAGGAAAGTGATTGGGACAGGTTTTGGTGAGAGATTTTGTAGGGCTTCTTGGGTGTCGGGGTGTTGTTTTCCATTTTCTTTTTACTTGTTGGTTCACCTCCCTGGTGAATGTGCTGTTGTTTCTTGTTTTCTGTTGTTTCTGTTGCTTGCCTTTTTATTAATAAAGTCATTTTATTAATAAAGTCATTTTATTTCTCATAAAAAAAAAATTTGAAAACCTCTTTCTTCCTCCATATTTTCCAGTAGTTAATTTTCTTCGCCGGAAAACCACTCCTCATACATATATAGCAGTCTCCGTGAAACACTCATGGTCCAACTCGTTTTCAACTTCGATCATAATAGAGACAAGATTGTCCTGGTCGATGATAGACATCATCCTCGGAATTCTTCCAATGGCAACCTCCCCAACTTCCACCCTGGCCTATGAAGTTGCTTCAACTGCAAAGATCTTTGGTCCATCGACTTGCACCCCCCCCCCCAATAGTTCCCAATCACAACCAGGAACTCGTGTGTCCATAGGTGGAACAATCAGTCCCATATCTTGACCCAGCAGGATCATGCAAGCCTCTTATGCCTGAATGTGTTTACATCAGGCCACCATCAATGGAATGCAACGGATCCAGAAGCAACCGAAATGGCACATTCGAAGCTGATACGGATAGGTTCCTTAGTTGATTCAGCAAAGAAAACAGATTTATTTGTATCCAAGGGGATTATAGCATTTTACATCTTCCTGCCAACAATACTGCTAACAACTTCCTCCACCTCAAACCATTAAACACGACAGGAGTCAATATCACATACGACCACCCTCTCCCAATGGCTATACAGGTCTAAAACATCATCATACATGGTTTAAACAGTGCAGTTCCTCCTTGTTTAAGCATTTCACCATGCACCATGCAGATAAACACCCTAGTCCCGTGGACAAAAGGACATCACCTAGGTCGATTCAAGGCAGAGAAGTCCTCCCTCTTTGCACAAAGGGGTCAAGATTCCATTCGTGTATGTTCACATTTAAAAAAATTGTGGAGCACATATTGGAGATTTATGCACTTCAGGGATGAAGATATGGATGGATTTCCCTTCCCTATTGAGTTCAGAAAATTTGATGAATCTTCCTCTTTCATTCTCACGTCAAGCTATTACCAGCATCATCATTAGTCCAAACTAGATTGACCACCCTCTCCTTGCACATTGCTTGAAGTAGAACATCGCAGACCCACCCTGTACTTTTATTAGAGAACTTAATACATGAGGATCAGCCTTTGTAATATTCAGCATGTATATGTATTTGTTGAAATGTAGTGTAGTAAGGGTAGTGTGGTCCAATATTTTGTATACACATATATATGTAAAGTATACCACTCCTTATGGTATACAAACCCTCTATTTCATATAAATACATTACATATTGAGTGAATACTCACTCATACGAATTTTCCTACACTGTTTGCTCTCCTTTTTCTTCTATCTTCTCTCTTTCTGTGTATCTTACTTTTCTATGCTTTGGATCCACAATACAAGCTTCAACTTGGAATTAGAGCACCACAGGAGACGATCGGGAGATACAGATAAAGAAGAGGAGCCGAAACCCCAGCTGATGTCAGCATCCATACAACTGATGTCAGCAGGTCGGACATATGGTTTTGGATCAGAATCATTTAGAGATGATTTTTGGTTATTTTTTCAGAATTTTTGAAAGCCTGGAAATGGTTTTCAAGTGATTTTTTTAAGAAATGGAAAAAAAAACCCCAAATCGATTGAACTGATCAATCTGATTATATCAGGGTTTTTGTGGCAATCAATCACAAGAAGATGGGTTGTTTTTTCATAGGAAATCATTTGGAAGCAGTCTCGTGCAATTTGATTGAGTATTGAAGACGCGGTGTTATTTTTGGCTCTCAGACATTAACTCTAGGGTTATTTTTTGCTTTTTTTTATAAAAGATTATATATATATAAACTGATATTGGGCAAATTTGAGAGGTGATGATCATGTGTATGGATGTGTGATGTTTGGAAGGATTTGTGACTGTGTTTGAACCTGTTTGGAATTTCTACATGTTGTCAAGCTCTTTCCGGATCATGTCTGTGTGTGTGGGTTGTTGTGCAACTTGTGTGAGGATCAGTGTTGGTGTGGTTAATAGGCTTGTTGTTTGTGTTAAGCCTAAATCATGTCAGAAGACAATCAGAAATCGGATCAAAGCCCGGGAGACTTCGACAGAGGTGATATGAACAGCACGCCCATTGCTAGAGATCCCTCTCAAGTGCATGTTACTACTATAAAATTTGATAGCAGTAATTACTTTATGTAGTCTAAATCAGTTCTAATTTATGTACAAGGGAAGGACAAAGATGAATATCTTATAGGTGAGATAAAATCTCCTCCCAAGGATGATCCTCATTATAGGAAATGGAAGACTGAAAATGTCATGGTCATGGGATGGTCGTTGAATTCCATGAAGCCTGAGATAAGCGAACATTACTTGTATTTAGAGACTGCACACCAGATCTGGGATTCACTATCGAAATCCTAATCAAAAATAGAACATACAACCAAGGTATATGAACTGCGACAAAGGGTCGCTCAATTTAAACAGAGGGATCAACCATTGGCTATTTATCAACCATTGGCTATTTACTATGCTTCATTGAGAAAATTGTGGGAGGAACTAGATCATTTCACAACTTACTGCCTTTCATGTACTAAGGATGCCACAGCCTACAAAAACATGTTGAAAAGATCCAAGTGTTTGAATTTTTAGTAAGAATAAATCCAGAATATGAATAGGTTCAGGTTCAAATTCTAAACATGCCTCTACTGCTTTCCCTATACGAGGTTTATGCATATGTTCACTGAGAAGAGAGACGGCGTGGGATGATGAGCTTAGCCCTGACAATTGAAAAATCAGCATTTCTTTCTAGTTCTAGGAGAGGTAGTCGTGGTAGTTCAGCAAGACGAGATCGTGGTGGTAGATTCACCTTTATTTCAGATGATCATGATAAGCTCAAATGTGAGCACTGTGGTACGTCCAGACACACAAAGGACCAATGTTGGGACTTACGTGTTAGACCTCATGATTTGCCTCCATATCACTTTCAGCAAGGTGGATCCAGTGTTGACAAGGGAGGTGGTAGACTTGGTGGTAACCGGCCTAATGCTAATTCAGTAGCATCTTCTTTGTCTTCAAAGATTGCACCTATAGCTTTTACACCTATCACTCCATCTTATGGTAGTCTATCCAAAGAGGAGATTGAGGTTTTCCGTCACTTTGTCTCTCAACTTGAGGTTACTCTAGCAGCCCCTACTTCATTTGCAGCTTCAGGTACCTCTACATCAATGCTATCCACGTCTGTCTCTACTTCTCAGAGCTCTTAGATCATTGATTCAAGAGCCTCACATCACATGACAGTATGTCTTACCTCTTTACGACCTATACAGTTAGTTCTAGAAATGATAAGGTCTGTATTGCTAATGGATCTTATTCCTTCATTGTTGGGCATGGTGACATACCTACCACTTCTACCTTCTTGTTTTTTGTTCTACATGTCTCAAAATTTACCTTGAACTTATTGTCTATTAGTCATCTCACTGAAAACCTTAACTACAGTGTCATGTTCTTTCCCTCTTATTGTTTGTTTCAGGATCTAGAGATCAAGATGACTATTAGTATAGGGCATGAGAATGATGGACTTTATCTTTGGATTCGGACTCACAGTCTTTAGTAGCTACCCTAACAATAAAGCAGGACATCTCTCATACATCTCCAGATGAGTTATTGCAATGGTATCGGCATCTTGGTCACCCATCTTTTTCTTTATTAAGGATGATGTTTCACAAATTTCATTTTGATTTAAATAAACTCCATTGCGAACCTTACCAACTAGCAAAACATCGTTGTTCTACTAATCCAATTAGTATGAATAAAAGTTTATTTGCATTTTCTCTTGTCCATTCTAATGTTTGGGGTCCATCTCCTGTTACTTCAAACTTGGCTTAAAATATTTTGTTACATTTGTAGATAACTATTCACGTGTTACATGGATGTACTTGTTGAAGAGTAAAAGTACTGGTAGCTACATAGTTCAATGTTAAACTTCGTGTACTTCGTTCTAATGATGGTGAAGAGTATCTCTCCAATTCCCTTTCATGTTTCTTTCATGCATCTAGGATTGTTCACCATGTTCAGGCACTACTGAGCAGAATGGGGTGGCTAAGCATAAGAATAAGCACACTTGCTTGAAATTGCTCAAACCATTATGTTCACAATAAATGTGTCAGAGACATTTTGGGCTGAAGCCATTCAAATAGTAGCTTACCTCATGAACAGGATGCCTACAAGGATTCTTTCTTTTAAGTCTCCATAGGAAGAATTGTCTCATGAAATTCCCTTGATTCTTTCTTATAGTTATGTACATATCTATAAGTCTGATCGCACCAAACTAGACCCAAAGGCACTAAAATGTGTCTTCTTGGGTTTTGGTGCTAATCAAAAAGGATACATGTGCTTTCACCCACCTACCTGTAAGAAATTTGTTTCTCGAGATGTGACATTTTTTTAGTTTATTCCCTTATCCTCGGGTAAGACATCTCTTCAGGGGGTGATTTTCATTGAAGAGTTGTCCTCAATTCCTCTTCCAATTCCTATGCTTTCATATTACTTTGATAATGGTATTAGAGGAAAATAAGAGATTGAACTCAAAGTGTACACTCGATTCTTGTGTCCCCATTCAAGAGTCTCCTTCTGATCCAATTTTTGAGACAGGTAATTTCTCCTCTCCTTTTGCCTAAGTGGATGATTATGAATTTCTGATACACCGATTTCTCTTAGAAAGGGTGTTAGATCATGCGCTAACCATCCTATGTCAAATTTTGTTTTATACCATGCTTTGACCTCTTCTTTTTGGAATTTTGTTGTTTCCTTAGCTTATGTCACCATTCCCTGTAGTGAATCTGAAGCAGTATCACAGCCACAATAAAGGGCTGCTATGGAAGAAGAGATGAATGTTTTAGAGAAAAATAATAGTTGGGAATTAACTGATCTCCTAGCCTCTAGAGGAAAGACTATTGTTGGATGTAGATTGGTGTTCACTGTAAAACACAAGTCAAATGGATTAATAGAAAGACTATTGTTGGATGTAAATTGGTGTTCACTGTAAAACATAAGTCAGATGGGTTAATAGAAAGGTATAATGCTCGCCTGGTTATGAAAGGATACACACAGACATTTGGCATAGACTATTAAGAAACGTTTTCCCCTATAACAAAGATGAATTCAGTCAGAGTCCTGATTTCATTGGCAGTTAATCAAAGATGGTCACTTCTTCAGTTTGATGTAAAGAATGCATTCTTACATGGAAACTTGGAAGAAGAAGTATACATGGACATACCATCAGATTTTAAAATGTGGAATGTGTGCAAACTAAAGAAGGCATTATACGGGCTGAAAGAATCTCCACGAGCTTGGTTTGAAAAATTCTAGGTAGCAATGATGAAGAATGGATATAGACAATGTTAGGTAGATCATACTCTATTTTTTAACAGACAGGGTTTGAAAGTGACAAATCTTATTGTATATGTAGATGATATTGTGGTAACTAGAAATGATGAAGTGAAAAAAAAGGCTGAAAGGAAGTCTAGCTAGAGAGTTTGAGATTAAAGATCTTGGCAACCTAAAATATTTCTTGGGAATAGAGGTTGCAAGGAATTTTCTTATGTCAAAGGAAGTATGCACTAGACTTGTTAAAGGATTATAGATTAATGGGATGCAAGCCGTGTGCCATACATATTGAAGTTAATCATAGACTAAGGGGAATGACAGTGAAAGCCTAATTGATGTTGGAAGATATCAGAGACTTGTGGGAATACTTATTTATCTATCATTAACCAGACCAAACATTGCATATGTAATCGTTGCGGTTAATCAGCTCATGCATGCTCCTACACAGACATATATGGAGGCAACATATAGAATTCTAAGATACTTAAAAAGTTGCCCTAAGAAGGGTATTCTCTACAATTGATATAATAATCACAGAGTAGCAGTTGCAGCATATACTGCTGCAAACTCAACATGATCTCTTACTGATAAAAGGTCGACTTCAAGTTATTACTCATTTGTGTGGGGAAATCATGATACATGGTGAAGTAAGAAGCAAACAGTTGTGACTAGATCTAGTGCACAGGCAAAGTTTCGCTCTATGGCCAATGACATTTGTGAGCTTCTGTGGTTAAAGATGTTATTTGAAATTAGATTCCTGGTTAAGGGACCAATGAGTTTATTTTGTGACAACAAAGTTGCTATCAGCATTGCACATGACCCAGTACAACATGATAGAACTAAGCATGTGGAGTTTGATCGACACTTTATCAAGGATCACAAAGTCTAGAAGCATTTGCATTCCTTTTATTTAGTCTTAGTTTCAGCTTGCTAATATATTAACCAAGGGACTTAGTGTTGCTCAATTTATTTTTATTGTTGACAAGCCAGGAATGATAGATATCTATTCACCAAGGAACTTATATGTACAGTATACCACTCTATATGGTATACAAACCCTCTATTCCATATAAATACATTACGTATTGAGTGGATACTCACTCATACGAATTTTCCCACATTGTCTGCTCTCCTTCTTTCTCTTCTATCTTCTCTCTTTCTCTGTATCTTACTTTTCTCTATTTTAGATCCATAATACAAGCTTCAACTCAGTAATCTGGATGACACTATGGTTTCCTTCAACAAAATCTTCAATCTCAAAAGATCTCTGCTCGGTCTCAATGATTTTGACACCAGTAGCAAATCACCGAGATCTCATCAGATTTTCTAGCCTTTGTATTTCATTTTTTGACTACCCAAATCCCTAGTCCCTATTTCCTAATAGGCCACCCTAATTCTAATTTGAAAATTTTCTTAACCTTAAATCTTGATTTCTATATTTCAAAGAATTTATTCTTTATTTCTTAAAACCCCAAATTATTTTGTCATTCACCGCTTCCCTAAACTCAAAATCCTTTAATCTCACAGCCTTTGAACCCTATATAACCCTAATCTGTAGTATTCCCTAGGTCTCAACCCAATCATGGGTTCCTGGGTTACTCCCTAGTTTGTCCTACATCACATGAAACCTTTAATCATTTTTGCTTTCAAGAAAAATTGTATGTGATCTTAACAAAAAAAAAAAAAAGATGATAAAAAAATATGTTAGTAGAGGAAAGAAAATACATCCAAATGGTCAGGAATCACTTAATTACATGTAAATAACGGACTCTGTCCTTATTATTGGAATTACTTGTTTTATCTTCCAACCAAACTCCAATGAACGGTCTAAACCACCACCTAAATTTGTAGACTTTGAACTCCAACAAAGTGCAGGAACTACCTCACCTTTTTGGACTCTAATCACCATACAAAGTCAAGTCTACTCTTAAATCATAAATGAACCACCTTAAACTCATGGGAGTTTCAACTCCAACAATCCCAATACAGCCTAATCTGAATACCCATTTCTAGATTTATTTAATTAACATTCTTGTTCCTCTAAACATACCTATTAACTCTCCCACAAACCGACCATATGGATGTCTCAAGTGTAAGATCTCTTTGGGATCACCATACCCGACAACCACATGTATCTGCCTAAAACTAAGGCCATGTTTAGACAGGCACAATTGTGAATACAGCTAATAGTAGTAGGGGAAATGTCACCTACCCTAGAAAAGAAAAACAGGTATTTCTGTTAATGTGTGCACAAGTTTCAAAGTGCAAAATAATGTGCCCTGTCCAAATGCACAGGTTCCAAAACATATTTGCACACATTTAAAAATAGCACCAGCTGTATTTTGGCAGTATGTTCAAACAGGTCATCAATTACAGGTCAAATCCACATGCAAGAATTACAATTTTCAGTTGAAAAGAAAAAAAAAAGTTCAAAAATTAAGGGTCAAAACTCAAGATTTACTACACAAATCCAAAACAAGTCATGAACAAAAACAAAATAAATAAATAAAATAAAATTATAATTCCATTGATAATGAAGTGTGGGCACGTCAACAAGGAGAAGTCCTCTTCAATCTTCTGCAACCAGCAAAGAAGGTTGAAAAGATTAAAGACATGGTGATTCCTCGTGTTAAACTAAAAAAAAGTGAAGAAAAACCTAATAAGGACCAACTGACCAAGAAAGAAAATAACACCCACTGTAGATTCCTACATAACATCTAAAGCCTAGATTGCCACCTAATAAGATGTTAAACTTGGACAACAGTATTAACTTGGGAGCAGAGGGGCAGTTATATATGCATGAACTAACAGTATTAACTTAGGACCACAGCCTAGTTATATAAACAAAATAACAAATGAATCTTTAACAAAATCACCAACCTGTACTGTACAGATTCTTTCTTTAATTTTTTATCTTTTTATTTTTTTATTTTTGAATGGTACTATGGTAGCAATTTGATTAAAGAGAAGAAAAGGGAGAGCAAAACAACAGAAAAACTACAATTCACCAGGACAATGAATGAAAACAAACTACATGGGCTCATTCCAAAGAGAATACCAAATCCCCTCCTCAAACCCATCAGAAACAAAACCCAATCAAAGAAAAGCCTATAATCAGAAAACAAAATGCCATCCAGCAAGGAGAACATGTCATCAAAAACTATTTTGTTCCTCTTCTTTCAATAACCCAATCATTCTCGTTTTCCTTAAAAATATATTATTAAATTTTTAATTAAAAAACTAAAAAATATCTAAGATTATAATATATTAAAACAAAACACATCCAAATCTACATATTTGGCCTGAAATTCTTTACGTGGAACTCATAGGCCTGATATGTTGGTAGGATTTGATATTTTGCTTCCAAAATTAACATTTTTAAAAGCATTAAAAATATATCTAATCAACCAAAATAAGGTACGACAACATCCTTATTCCAACTATTTGGGGTTGGCTACACGAATCCCCCAAATAGTTGGAATAAGGA
>JAOXJP010155461.1:0-27047 GCA_025762735.1 Platanus orientalis
CAACCCCATTCCAAGGTAAGCAATTTACAATTATTTCAAGTCATGGGATACCTATAAACAAACTAATAAAAATTTCAAAAACCAAAGACCATGGTGTCCATACAGTAACACCTATTGAACATGAAACTAAAACTCAACATTGTAAAATTTAACAACGTAAGTCTCTATATGAGTGCCTTTATGTATAGAAATATAGAGAAGAAGCATATTAGCAACAAACTAGATAACAAAAAACCAACTACCAAACTTGAAAGCTAACTATTGGCTTGACGAGGATCCAAGTCCTAGTCCCATCAAATCAAGCAAGAGCAACTTGTCACTACATTTTAGTAAATAAAAATCAAGAAATGAGAGATAGAAATGCTAAAATTCATAGAGAGTTAATTAAGTTCTTTCTTTAAAGGATTTTGAACAACTTAGAATCAATTTAGACTAATGAATGGATGACAACATTATCCCCAACATTTCAGTTCTCAACTACCCCACTGAGTGAGGTGAATATATTTCCAGCCGTTAGATGTACAAGGATAGTAATTTTATCAACCAACTCGATAAAACCTGGGTTCATAATAGGAGGTTTATTTACTCCAATCACCACCCTAAAACTTACAACCTTTTACATCACCAACGTTAATGACAATGACTGTGATTGGAAAAAGAAAAAAAAAACCTTGTCTTTATAATAATTATGTGCAAACTACAAACTCATTAAGTTATACCGTGTTGCTTTCAAAATAAAGGGGCATCAAGAATTATATCACTAAGAATAAAAAGAAGTTCCAAGATTACAACATTGTGGAAAGATTCTTACAAAACTACTGCACTTTATATATATATACATTCATCTTTCAATGATTGAAAGAAAAATAATTGGTTTTTGTTGTAGGCATAAAAGGGTCTTGACCATTGGTATCAAGATGATTAAAACCCGACAAATAAATCAAGTAAAATTTCATTTTCTTACTATAGTCTTATCTATATAAAACCGTGGTAAATTGTGAACCATGAAGACCCAAATCATGTAGACCCTAATCAGGCTAAAAACGCCCATCACATAGCAAAAACAGTTAACCAATGACAAGAACATAAAAGACCATGTTAATTCTTGGCAACCATTCTGCCACACAACTTGCCAACCAAACTAAGACAAGTTTTAATGAAAATGGGTATTGTATTATGAGATCATAGCCTGCAAAGAATGTCAATCCTGTGTCCATAGAAACGGTTTTCCTTGCTCACCAATCTACTCTGAACTGTTCAAAAGACTCATTCTAAACTTGAATGAGTTCAGTAATTGAAAAAACAAAACCCTCACAGAAAAGCAAAGCCCAATTCAAAGCACATATCGCTAGAATACAACCTCATCTTTCATGAATGCAAGCCATCCAAACTACTAATCAGGGTTCAGAAATTCAATAAACAAATAATTTTGCAACCAGAGGGGGTGGGGGGAATGAAAAGCTTGATCGAAAGGAAAATTTTCCAGCTTGTTTCATACATCTAAATCATCAAAATAAGAAACCCAGATAACAAAAATATATAAATGAAATGACCAGAGGAGAAATCGGTAATTCCTTGCATGTACTTAAATCTTTAAATCTGCAACTATTACTATTTCAGATGAAATAAGAACAAGACTTCAACTAAGGAATTAAAGAAACTAGCCATGTTTTAAAATGCAATTAAAGAAACCCGATTCTCCCCACAAAATTGGTAACTCTTGCATGTACTTGAATCATTAAATCTGCAACTATTTCAGATGAAATAAGAACAAGAATTTTCAAGTCTTCAACTAAGGAATTAAAGAAACTAGCCATGCTTTAAAATGCAATTAAGAAACCCGATTCTCACCACAATAAAAAAAAAAAAAAAAAACTCAAATATATATATATATATATATATCACCGAATTAATTAAACAAACATGCATGTAAATCTAATAAAAATTAGAACCCATATCCACTCACCGCCCACAAAGGCAAAGTCGGTGCTCTATGCGTCACGATCAGCCAAACCCATCCATACCCAACAAAATTCTGCAAGGCACCGACGAGCAAAGCCCTCCAAATCAGTAAAACCTCACACAAACTCCCAGCAAGAAATCCCACACTATCCCCAAGATCCTTCGCTACACCCAACCTCGTAATCTGTCTCTGATTGTCGTGCAGAGAGCTCTTAATCACTGGCGAGATGCTCCCAAACACATACCCAATTCCCGCACACGACTGAATCCACATTGTGGCCACGAACACAAGCCATCTGTTACTGAAGAAGGCCCTAAACTGCTTCCATAGTCGATTCATTTCTCAGACAAGCTAAGCTCAAAGAAAAGCCCAAAACGAAGGAAGAACCCTGCTTGTAATACAGAAACGAGCTCTTTTTCTTCTCTGTCGAAACTGAGAGGGATGGTTGTAAACCTATTTGACCAAAAAACTCAGACGATACCAATTACAAAAAATAAATAAATCAATCAATTAATAAAACAAAACACACACACAACACTTAAGAAAAAAGAGTTTACAAAAGTTGTGATTTCTTCTCCGTCTTTTCAAAAGCCTTAATCCCTCCAAATCCCGGCAAAACAACCATCAAGGGGGTTTCACAGCTCTCCAGAAACCGGGGAGAACGGGTTTTTCCGGAGATTTCTTGAGGAGAAAGCGATGATCCGGTGGGCGATGTTGTCGGAACTCAGGAATCTACCGTTTGGAGACAAAAGTTGATGGAGAAACTGAGGGGGATGAACACAAACAGAGATCGTATCCGATTAGACGAGCTGAATAACCCCAGTGAAGAGATCGGATTCCCTGGATGGTTTCTCAGTAGAAGACGCGAGAAAGATTTTGAGGCTATCGCAGGTAGAGATGTTGAAATCGACGCTGAGGCTTCAGAACTGAACGAGTTGTTAGATTATTTGGAGAGAGAGAGAGTGAATGTCACCGGAAAATCGCTGGTTGTGTTTCTCCTCTCGAGAACACCGAAAAACAAAAACAAAAAAACGCTGATTGAAAGCCCTAACAACATTCTCGTCTTGTGCCCGTGGTGTCGGAGATTGAAAGCCCTAAAACCGGGAAGAAGAGAGCGTGGGGAGAGAACGCGGGAAGAATAGCGTTTAAAAAACCCTGTATTATAAATAGCGTTTTTTTTTTTTAAAACCCTGTCTATGTATGTTACTACATATGTCATTTACCCCCATTTTTACAAAGTTTCTACAAAATGCTGCCTAAAGTACGCTGTTAATAATCATTTTTGTTGGAGTGATATAAATTGAATCTATCACAACCAACTCTACTTCTCATCCCTTTCGTAGGAACTTTCTTTGGAGTTTCTCGATATTATGGACCCATATTTGTTGTGCATGGTGAAAAAATAATAATCTGGCCATTTCAACTGTGGTGCATGGTAATTAGTACACTAGTTTCGTTTAGTGTGCTCATGCCAACCCGATATGTTATTTATACTGGTATTGGTGGTATCATGGACTTTCTGTTTATTTCTCTCTCCAAACATACATAAATGCAAAAATGTAAGAACTTTTTTTATCGAAGATGTGGCAGATATCAAAAGCTTCGTTAATTTTGAGATGTTGTAAGAACTTTAAAACGATTACTTAAATTTATTGAACTAAAACTAAATTATTGATTGCAACATGTTGATGGGACAGCTGTATCATAACATGTGTTATTTCCTCGCTCCAATTGCAAGACAGGCAGTGCTTTTATTTAGTTACACCATGGTCCGTGCTTGGTTTTGGCAACTACAGCTAGTTGGGAAGATGATGCATGCACAGTTAACAGCTACAGTTCCAGATGCAGGGCCTGAATCATGCACTCAGCACTCCAATGGCAATTTTTCTTCTATATAGATCAACCATGTGAACCGCCGCATGGAACCTCAGGACGCATATGGAAGCTTCTACAGCTTATTGGAGTCATTATTCTTTTAGGACCAAGTTAAAGATATAATATATTTTAAAATTCTTAATTAAGTTAGTTCTGGAGTTAAGAGTAGAAAATTAGGAATGGTATTTTGTCTTTTGTTTGACCATGATTTATTATATTTGTTTAAAGTAGTTATATCTTAAGTGAGATTTGTAACTCATTAGGATAGGGAGACCTTGGCATTCGCGTTAGTTGCTTGATGTAATGCCAAAATCATGTTTGAAGTAGGATTGCAATTACTTTATTTAGGAGACCATATGGAGATCCAACTAGTAGGGTAGAATGGAGAGTTGAGTTTGAGTATTGTTTCTTGAGGAATTATTCTTGTTTATAAGGTATTGTTGATTTTTTTGTATGTGGATGATATGCTTGTGACAGGTTCAAGTATACATGAGATACAATTTGAAGAAGTGGTTGTCAAAGAAGTTTGAGATGAAAGACTTGAAAGAAGCTAAACAAACAAATTATTGCAATGAGAATCACAAGAGACAAAAAAAAAATCATGAGTTAAAATTGCCTTAAGCTAAATATATTGAAAAGGCGTTTAGCAAATTCAACATGCAGAAGTCAGTTAATACCCCATTTGTTAGTTATTTTAGACTCTTAAAGAAAGACTTTCTAAAGACTGAAAAGGAGAATGATTATATGTGTAGGGTTTCATATGCTTTAACAATGAACAACTTGATGTATGTTATGATTAGTACTAGACCAGATATAACTCAAGCAGAGGAAGTTATGAGTAAATTCATGAGTAAACCAGAAATGATGCATTAGGAAGTAGTTAGTGGGTCTTGAGATACTTGAGAGGAACTACTAATACAAATTTGAATTTTGGAGGTGAGGGAGTACAATTACAAGGATATGTAAACTCATACTTGATAGGTGATAAAGATAAGAGAAGGAGTACGATGGGGTATGTGTTTACCTGAGGGGACACATTATAGAAAATAGTTGCACTTTCCTCAATGGAAGAAGAATATATTATAATGAATGAGGTTAACAAGGTATTTAGTATCACTTCATAAGGTCTCTCCTAAATAAACAAATGTTGAAGTTGGAAAAGATCTAGACAGATGAAAATCTAGTATATATGCTTACCAAGGTGGTGACAGACAGTTTAAAAATTGAAGTTATACAAAGCTTCAATTGGTTTTCATGAGTAGAGATGAAGATGTAAAACTATAAAAGATTCACGAGAAAGGAAGAGGTTTCATTATAGGTGCAGGAGCTCATCATTCTCTAAGTGAGAGATAATTGGTGTGGAGCCTGATGTGCAAGGAAGAAGAGGACGTAGGTGAGTAGCTTGGCAAATTGGAACGACTCGAAGGGCCTTGAACTAGTCCAATGGGAGCACAGATTGATCCACGCAAAAATGGGCTGATTAATCTTAGGAGCCTTGAGATTGCGTAGAACGGGATCCAATGCACACTAGATCAAGCCCAAAATTGGTGGATCGATCTGGCAGCCTGGATTGATCTACACATTTTGGGTATATCAATCCAATAGTGATTTTTGGCCTTTTTTTTTGGAAGGTCTATGGGAGAGTAGAACTATTCCCCAACGAGACTTCTATGATGTATTAAAACAATCTATTGAGGGTTGATGTATGATAGAAAATAGAGTGAGAAACTCGTGGTTTATGAGAGATTGAGAAAGTACTCTTGCATTCCTCCAAAGTTAGTAAAGCTTTCTCTACAGCCCCATGGGTTTTCCTCAACTTGGGGTTTTCCACATAAATACTATGTTTGTGGTAGGGCTGTCAATCGGGTTGGCTAAGCCAGGCCGAGATTTGCCCAAACTCATCCCAAAATGTTTTACCCAAGTCCAAACGCAGCCCAAATAAAACTTTGGGCCTAATAGTTGGGCCCAAACTCAACTTAATTTATAACAATGGGTTTCAGGCTGAGTTTGGGCTACCTAAATTAAAAATCTTTTGTTAATTTTGAGGCTGGTTTTAGACCAATAATTACCTTACATGCAAATTATATGAGTTTTTTTTAATAGTTCACTTGAACTATTTGATGATAGTAAATTTGTTAAAAATATATGGATTCAAAAAGAATAAAAAAATATAAACCTAAAATCAACATATAAATAAAGTTATTATTTACTAATTAGTTCAGGCCGGGCCTCGGACTAAACATAAGCCTGCCCAAATTTGGCCCAAATAATACTTCAAGCCTAAAATTGGGCCCAAACTCAGCCCAGCCTAAAATTAGGTTGGCCCAACCCGATTATTTTAGGGCTAGACATGTCAAGCTTCAGGCCAACCTGACCCAATTCACAGCCTTAGTTTGTGGTGTGCTTGTAGTTGTATTTTGATTTGTTATTTTTTTTATAGGTATTTAAAAGTGAAAACGGGTTTTGAACCTAGGTCTGTGGTACAACACTCATAGACTTTACAAACTTAACTAGCTGGCATCTTCTTTGATCACTATTGCTTTCATCCTATTTGCTTGATTGATAGACTTTTGGTATATCCCCAACAAAACATATACTTAAGATGAATCAATATTCCATATTTTGTTTATGAATTAAGCATGCTAACCTAAAAATAGAAAATTGCTTAATGGTATACAAATGAAATTATATACTTTTAACATTTTCTCTATTCTTTTTCAAACAAATTGAGAAAAACAGTTAAGAAATCCTTGGCAAAGGAAAGTCACTTGCCTAACCAGTGGCATTGATTTTACTATAGTGATCAAGCTCATAAATAAGTAGCACTGCGATATGATACTTGTCGTATCCAGTCTCCAAATGCAGAATTACATTATTTTCTACGGCCTTCTTATGACTTTCTATTTGATTCTAAGAAAACAAATCAAATAAATTACAATCAATCGACTCCAAATCTCTAAAAGGGATGACTATCATACAAAAAAATAAAGTGAAAAAACTGTAATGAAATTTAACTAGAAAATAAAGAAGATATAAATTAGTCAAGTAACTTACTTTTAAGGCTGCAAATTAGGTTGGACTGGCCCGATATCCGATTTGTTCGCCCCAAAATATAGATGGGTTGGCAAACTTGAATTCGAGCTCAAATAGCAGGCCTGAAGAAAATTTCCGGGCCAAGTTTTGGCAAATAAAAAAGCCTGAAGCCTGGTTTTTTTATTTTGATAAATAAAATGTGTTATTTTTGAATACCTGTCAACTACTATGGCCCAACCTGTGCCCACCCCTACCTAGGCCCAACCTAGGTTAATGGGGAGTAACAGCCTAATTCACTTCTTTCCTTCCAATCTATTAAAAAAGATCAATACGCTGAAACTAAACCTTTTGAAGTGATTTATAATTTGATCTCTATTATTTTAGATACAGGGAAGGGATTTTTGCCACATCGGTTCACTATTTTCTGGCAAAATTGGCATATAATGAAGTAAAATAAATTATTTTCCAAATCGGTTTTTTGAGGAGTAAAATTGGAAAAAAGAGATAATTAACAGTTAAAAGATTTAGATGTTTCCTCATATACCCCTATCTCACATAATTGTATATCTCGTTCAGATTCTCTTTCCTATTCGATTTATCTCTCTCCTAATTGTTGACTATCTCTCCCATTGTTTCCGAATTTCCTCTCCATCTCTTTCTTCTTTCTCCCACTCATTATTTTAAAAAGTTCATAATGTTTTGAGTTTAGTGCACGGTGCATTGGAAAGTGGAAAGTGTCATTCAAGGGTGGAAGATTGAAAAATTTTGATACAAAATCTTGATTTTGTCCGAAGATGAAACTGTTGCATCATCTCCAAACACAAAATCCTTGCAATAACAATATTGTACCTAAATGTATACATATGTGTGCTTGATGCCTGTGTCCGATATGAAAACACACACATACAAAACCAAGTTCTTCATGTACAGACTCTAGAGTACAAACCAGGTAAAGACAACAAGTTTTATGTTTCTAGGCTTCATTTTTAACACCATCTAATCCAACATGCGAAAACGTAATGCACTTGTGATCGTTCACAACGATTCGGCTGAGAACATGTGGTTATCAAATGCATATTACATAAGAAAAAGGAAACAAGGGATCATTTTGGCTTCAGTTCTCTACTCAAGTTACAATTATGCTTTTCCATTGTGTTATATCTCCCACCTTTAATCTTTTACAAAAAAAAAAAAAAAGAAAATGAAAAACCAAACTGTCACTTTTTATAACAAATAAATTGTCATGCAAAAAGACTAGTCACATTATAATTAATTACCTTGTAACATGAAGGCACTTTCATATTATACTTTTTACAATGAAAATTAATCCACTTGTTTTATACAATAGTATTGAAAAGATTACTAAAACGAATCCATAGAGGGAGGGATATCCATTTTACCATAAGGTAGAGCGATTCTTGGTTGGACCTATAAACTTGTTTGCTTTTCTTTTCTTTTATTTTTTTTCCTCGGTATTCGTACCTAATCCTTTTGGGATATATTGGTTCGCTAATCCCAACTTGCTTCAGGTCCGTTCAAGTCTGGGTGGTTCAGTCAAGGTTGGACATTTCCCACCCAATCTTAATCTGCCCCATTATGACAACCAATTCAAACCCAAATTTCCTATGGCCCTGGCTTTGAAACATTTTCTCCCCTTTTCCTCCGCCTCGGATTTGGTAAGACTAACTAGGGTCACCCCTTAACGTTCAGGGGCTGACACAGCGTTGAAAAAGTGACTACACTTTTTGGCACTGATGTGTCAGCCCATGATGTCAATCTTACCTTGGGGTGACTTTAGTTGGTCCTAACAAATCCTTAGGGCTTTTCACCTCAGATTTCATAGAACCAACTACAGTTGAAAAAGTGTTTTACACTTTTTGGGGATGCTTTTCACTTTTTGGCACTGATGTGTGTCGGTCCTTGATGTCAGTCCTTACCTTAGGGTGACTTTAGTTGGTCTTACCAAATCTGAGGGTATGTTGGGATGACTTTAGTTTGTCCTACTAAATCCACAGGGTTTTTTGCCACAGATTTTGTAGGACCAACTAAAGTCACCCTAAGCTATGACTGACATCAGGGGCTGACACATCAGTATCAAAAAAGTGACCTTCATTTTTTGGAGATGCTTTTCACTTTTTGGCACTGATGTGTCGGTCCTGATGTCAGTCCTACCTTTGGGTGACTTTAGTTGGCCCAATGAGAGAGAAGAGACAGTCTGGCTTTGTAGAACTTTATTTTCTCCTTCTCCCCCCCCTCTTTTCCCAATGAGCTGGTTAGTTGTGGTCCATGGATGTACAACACGTCAAAAGGATGGTTGGGATAAGAGGTATATTTACCAATAAGCCCTTACTAAATACACTGCCTCCTAACAACTATTTTGACATGTTGCGAGCATTGGTAATGGTGAATGGATAAAAAACGCTCACCTTAACAAACGCTAACCACTGCTCCTTGTCAGGCAGCTGGCACATCAGTGCCGAAAAGTGATTATACGCTCCCCAAAAAAGTGAAAATCACTTTTCAGCGCTGATGTGTCCGCCCCTGATAGGGAGCGGCAGTGCGCGTTTGTTAAGGGAAGTGTTCATAAACCTATGAATGCCTCTTTTTCGACTAGAGCCTTGCCTAGCCCAACTCGATTCAGGCTAATATTATCAAGGGGTTTGGGATCGGGTTCTTAATAACTCTGAGATGCCAAGCATAGCCGTTGTCTGTCAAAGAAATGCACTCAGCTTCGAGGTAGAATCCATGTTTGCTCACGAGGGGCCAAAGAAGTCAGTAACTTTGTTAATTGCGGTATTTTTATTTCAGTATTCTACATACATGTGCACTACACTATAATCTACGAAAATTACTTAAATAAAATAAATGAAATACTTACTTGATTCGGATGATGAAACTTTGCTTAAGTATATTAAGGCTAGTGTTAGACACTATGTCCTTAAGATAAATTCGTCCCTTGCACTAGTGTAAACCATTAAGTTGGATGTCTATTTCCTAGGATACAATGATCTTCACATACATAGGTAACACTACAATTTGTGTGTCTGATGAACCAACTAATGCAATACTTTATTTTTCACATTAACAATAACACTAACGTACTATGAGACACTAAACCCTTAAATGAAAATTTTTAATGAATGAAATGCATAAGGGACCTATTATTTATAGAATTGTTGTTGTTTGTTTGGAACAGGTGTAGGGACACAACATTTGATTCTGTACAGTCACAAATGACCAATAGCTGCAATTTAATAGTCACTTATACATTTTGTACATAACGAACACGTGTGAAAGGGAATGATTTAAGAGACATCTACATGTCCGTACAAAATAAACATGTGTCAAGAGGTGTTACTTAATAGTCACATGTGTCTATTCTGCCCAATAGTTTCAAAAAGGCATAGTTATAAAACCTATTCGAATAGTCACACCCCCACAAGGGCAAAATTGATAAAAACCTTTTCAAAAGGACATGTCCCTAGCATGTATAACTGATTTTGGGATAATGCAAAAAGAAAATTATAAGTAAAAATGATATTAATTCATTGTTCTTATTGACCCAACCTAATTCGACTAGTGTGTGTGTGTTAAATATAGGCCTGACCCATGTTGGTTAGGTCCTCCCCCATCCACAAAACAGCGGTACCCCTTGGGGCCCAAACTTATGTTCACCATTAGTGTATATGAACACACATAAATTTATGAGCTAGTCCATATGAGATTATTCAAATTTCACACTTTTATCAGTTTTACCAATGATCAACTAGGCACTTTTGGAGACAAATTTTCATTCACCCATTGACGATTTTGAGCATCCAATCATATGGAGTTGTTTTCCTCATTGAGGTGAAGACAAACCCATGTGGACCCACCTTAAACAACATCTGTGTCCTACTTTTATTTTGGCTCAAACATAGCCACCCGATTAGATTTTACACAGAAATCTGGGTGTTTTTCAAAACCGTTTCCAACAGAAAACACCACCACTTATATTTATATATGCCTCTTTCACTCAATCCTAATTCATCACGAAACGAATTGGGTTTGCATCTTCTAAAATTAGTTTTGGGTCTTACACGCACAATACAATTTGAATGTCTTAATATATTGAAAAATCATTTTATTAAACCTTTTAAACAACCAAAAAAAATATTTAATATCAATACACGGAACAGGAAAACCCTAAAAAAAGCTATACCAATGTAATAAATATCACATTTATCCATGTTAGTGGTGGTACCAACCTACGTCGATTGTTGGCATAGCGGAAGCAGTCCTGGAATTCCACGTGATAGAGTACCGGCCTAAATTACTCACGATCTATGTAATAAAGAATATGAAAGCAGAAAATAAATTAACAATCACACACAAGACGAAAATTTTTACGTGGTTTGGTGATGTGCTTATATCCATTGGAGATAATCAAATATTTCTTCACTATGAGATTGCAACATCCATACAAACAATTATGTTTTCTGAAATCCAAAAACCCACACCATTTTCCCTTGTACTCTCTTTCTCCCCTTCTTTTTCCTTATTTTATTAGGTTTTTATTTTTCATTGGAGCTGTAGTTAGTCTTAACTCCACATCAATGCCCATCGTTAGATCTTATTAAAATCCAACATGATAAAATAAAGATAGACCCGACAAATCTCCACCTTGGCTTTATTTTTAGCCTCTTAGAATATTTCTTGTTGAAGTTAGCTTCACCTATATCTTTGTTGAGATACGAAACTTATTACATGTACACCACACTCTACCTTGGCCTACATTTCGAAACCACGTTGGAGAAAACCTACATTTAACATTCTTAATGAACTATGTGTCATATTTACTAGGAACGCACCTCCACCTTGAACTTGAATCATAACAACCATTGTCATCACTACAAACAACCATTGTCCTTGAAGAACCACTGGTACACACACCATCAAATCAATTCAGTCCTAACACCATTTGACTCGATCATAACACGGTCAATGCACATGTGTAGTTGCCCTAAGTCTACTTGCTTAGCCAACTCCGAAGAATGACCTCAATCTATCCTCTCCAACCGCAAGAACTGTCTCACTATCGTCTATTACTTGGAAAGCCATAACATTTGTCTCTGGTCCAACTGCGAAAGAGACCCCACACAAGCGCTTATTATTCTATGCACTTACCCATTGAGGTCAAATGAATATCACTAATCATTGTACTCTCCATTAGACAATACAAACCATCACACTTTTCTTCCTTCATCAGAACCAAACAACCGCATGTGATTTTCATGATTTTACCTATAACCCAAGGAATCCAACTAGCCTAGTGATATTAGATTTCTCCACATTTTTTGGACAAATGCTACACAACACAAAGTACGAACCACTCTATTAAATATCTTGATCTAGTTAACTTCATCAAACAACACCTATCTTTTTCTCTTGGAACGTATTAAAATATTTTTTCCCCAATCATATATGAATAGGACAACTTGAATCTAATATATCCACTCATCATGAGAAAAAGTTTTCATATCTTTGGAGACCAAGAAAACATATCCGATATATTCTTCATGTTCTTTTTCCAACACTATACTGAGACTGTCACTTTTCTTTCTATTAGCACGTTATGGACAATCCCTCTTAATCTGGCCATATTCCTTGCAGTGGAAACATTGAACCTTGCCTTTTCCTCTGGACTTGGGACCCGGACTTAGACCTGCTATTTTCAGACTCTCACATAGATGACCTTCATTTGTAATTTTTTACCCGACTAACCAACCCAAAATCTTAACCTTATTCAAGATTTGGTATCCCCCTAATCTCGTTAGATAATATATCTTTTCCAAATAATAATATTGTCACCAAATTGTTATAAAAATCAGTAAGCAAGGTAAGAAGCAAAAGGACCTTGTTTTTTTCCCCCACTTTGACATCAATTGATCTAAGAGCTGGTTGAACACATTACAGTGTTCCAATAGATTTGCATCTTCTTTCATCTTTAGCCCATGTAATTGTGCTTCAAATATAGCTTATAGGTGAGATTCTTTTATATGGTGACTTTTTTCCACTTCTCTTATAAAACTGGTGTTGAATCTTCATCATAACGTTAAACAATACGTTATTCGGAAGACAGATGAATTGCTCAGATTGCTCTTATCTTTATTTCTTGCCAATCATCCTCCTCCATCTCTTTGGATTTTCCTTTGTTTCCTTGTAATGCCTTGTACAAACTCTATTATACTAACACATCCTTCACCCTTCTTTGCCAAAGAGTGAAATTGTCATTTCCATCAAATTTCTTCAAAGAGAACTAACTAATGGAAGCCTTATTATCATTGTGAAATAACCAAAAAAATTTAGAAAACAATAATTTGAATAAAAATATTTTGTCACTGGTTTCTACCTCTTGCTCTTAAACATGAATCAAAAGCTCTGATACCAATTATTGGCACAATGGAAACAGCCCTAGAATTCCATGTGATGGAATACGAACCTAAAGTACTACTCATGATATATGTAATAAAGAATACAAAAACAGGAAAAAAATTAACAATCACACAAGAAGAGGGTTTTCACATTATTTGGCGATGTGCCTACATCTATGGGAGAAAATCGATTCTTTTTTCACTATAAGAATGTGAAATCTGTACAAAAATTGTGTTTTCTGAAACCTAAAATTGCACACCATTTCCCCTTGTACACCCACTCTCTCTTACACTATCAAACCCTTAAAGAAAACCCACCCCTAGAACTCCCTTATAGTTGCTCCTCTTTCTCTCTCTCCTTCTTTTTCCCTAATTAAGTAGATTTTTATTTCCCCTTAGAGCTATTGTTCACGACTCTCTTTCTACAAAGGAGTTTTAACTCCACATCAATGCCCTGAAATAAAGATAAACCCGACATCCATTATCAATGTAACCCTACAAAATCTCTTTAGATGGCCTTGATTCTAAATACTTCTAATGCTAAGCAAAAGGGATGTTATAATTTATTCTAATTACTATTTCTCTTTATTTAAAAGATTGTTTGTGATCTAAGGCAATATCTTGGGTTGTGGTCTTATAAATTTCCATGTGTCTTCGTAAAAACAAGGTCACTACCCATTGCATAATGGGTCTTGTTAAGAGAAATCAGCTTCAACTGATGATCCCAACCATATAATTTTTTCTTTATTTATTTGAACAGTAAAAAATAAGTAAAACTTCCGAAAAGCTCCAAACAAAACTGCATTGATTAAACAGTTAAATATTTATCTTATCAAGTTAATTTGTTGTGTATGAAATCTTTTAGGTGGGACTCATTTGGTTGTAGATCATAATCCTCTGGACATTAGACTCTTCACAAGCCATTAGAGCACTATACCCATAACAATAAAGAGAATTAGCCAGTGTGACCAATTGCCATTGTATTTTTTCTTTACTTTTTAATTAAAAAATTTATTCACTTTTGATATTGGTTAAATCTCATTGTTTAATTCTTCTAATCTACTGGATACATAAACTACTATTCACTTGCAATAATTAATTAATATTGTTAATAGTTTAATCTTGTTGGAAGCGTTGCACCCACAAGATTAATAAAGAAAATAAAGAAAAAGAAGAAATAAGCAAGAAACAATGAACATGATGATTTACGTGGTTCGGCAAGATTGCTTACATTCACAGAACAGTAAACGAGGATCTTTTTCTTCACTAATTAAGGAGAAATACAAGAAAATACAATGGTGTTTTCACTCTCTCCTTATAGCCCAACCCTAAAATACATTTGAGGAAATAAACCCAAAGCTCATAAAAGACCCTAAGACGTGGATACAGAAAAAAATGGCTCTCCAGATGCGTGGTGGTACAAACCATTTGTAGGGCTCATATCCAAAAGGAATATGGTTAGAAAGCCCAATCCTAGAGAAACTAGGATTCACACGTTAAAGAGATGAGGAGTTAGTTTCTAAACCACTCCCAATACGGAACTTTTTAACATTCTCCCACTTGAAGACTAATTTCTTCTTCAATGAGAAAAACGCTCCCAAATACAGTTCCCTCATGTCACCAATCACTAGGTAACAACAAGCCTAAGAAAAATCTTAAACCATACGAAATTATCCCTTGCAATAGGTTTTGTCAACATATCAGCTACATTGTTGTTGATGTAAATCTTTCGCAATGAGACCTTTTCATCTTCCACAACGTCATGAACAAAATGATACTGAACATTAATGTGCTTGGTCTAAGTATGGTAAACTAGATTTCCTCTAAAATACAAAGCGTTTTAATTGTTATAATGAATAATCATCTTCTTTTTGTTCTCAAAATCTTCAACCAACCTCTTTAATCAAATTGCATCTTTACATGCATGTGTGGCTGCCTTATACTCGACTTTTGCTATAAACAAAGCTACCATACATTGCAACCTTGACATCCAACCCACTACACCATTAGCTATAAAGAACACGTAGCTAGTGGTTGAATTTCTTCTATCTCGATCTCATGCAATGTCTACATCCACATAACCAACCAATTTTAAGTCTTGTCTGCTGTAGAAAATAGAAGCATCTAAAGTACCCCCCAAATAACGAAGGGTTCACTTCATAGTAGTCCAATGATCTTTCCTAGGTTTGTCATTTACTTTATGTAACACTCTGCATATGTCTAAGTAACCATAAGCAAAGATATGGGAAATGGCAGGGAATGTGAGTAGTTAAACATTTAAAATTGACATTATATGATATAAAAGGATAAAGGGACGTGGGAAAGATTTAAAGATCTAAAAAAGGACCTAATGACTTGTTATCCAAAAAACTAGCAAACTTTGAAAGATTGAAAAATATTCGAGCGATCTAAAGCTTTGATTCAATTGATCAAAATAATTTCGAATGATCAAAATTGCTAATTCTATCGATTGAACTTAAACACCATTCAGGACTGAGAAAAGGTTACTGAATTCCAAAAGCTTGAAAAAATTTTGAATGATCGAAATTAGGTTTGAATGATTGAAACCTCATATTTGATCAATTGAAACTTCCAATTCGATCGATCAATATATGATCGAGCGATTGAAACAATTCGATCTATTGAAAATGTGTTTGATCGATTGAAAGTAAGAAATCAAGAAGAAGAAAAAAAAACATCCAAAAATACGAAAATATTTTTGGAAGTTTGGATTCATTTATGATGAAACAAAACCCCTCAGATTGCCTAATTTAGATCCAAAAACATAAGAGAGGCTAAGGGAGAGAGAAGAGGAAGAATTAGGAAAAAAGATGAGAAAACCCTTCTCCAAAGAGCAAGGTAAGCTCCAAAATCCTAGATCTAACTCATTTTATGATTTTTCAATAAGAATTATTAAAAATCTATGGTTTTTTTATTGTGCATTCATGGTTTGATTTTAAAGAAAGGAAGTGAATAGGAGATCCTTTAGTTTTGAGCTTAAAACTTGAAGAAAAACAAAGGAATTCAAATTGTGTAAGTAATTAATATGAATTGGTTTTCATTCTTAGGATCATAGAACCATTATTTTAAATGAATTCTCTTCAAATGATTTCAAGTGAATTTGAATGATCTTAGATCTATGTGAATCCACAAGTTTCCTTTAAGGATTTCAAGTGAATTTGTATGAATCTCATCCATTATAAGGTGATTATGCATTTTGTAACATTGTCTTAATCCCAATATTTTAGATCATTGAATCTCAATAATGTGCATAGTATATGATTGATTCTTAGATATTGATTTAATTCGAATCTATACGATCAAATCATGCTTCCCTTCATTGATTCCTAAGATCTATGTGTTTCTATGTTGAATCTCTAACTACATCAAGTGAATTCACGTGGTTTATGTCAAATCTCATTGAATACTTAAGACCTAATAAAAATTCAATTGAATTGATATGATATGATAGACATCAAATTCCTTCAATATTTCATTGAATCTACTCTTATTATATGCTAAAATCTAGAAAGTTCTTTGGACTATGTGAAATCTATTGTGATTTGTTTGAATGTTAGAGATCTAATTGTTTTAATCAATAATTATATTTTTCTTTCGAAATCTATGATATGGATTTGATAGAATTAATTGATTCACCGATGCTTGTGAGGATATTTCATTGGTTTGTACTTAATCATTTCATTGATACCATATTGTGAAGATTGATAGTTTCCTTGTTATCTAAGTACTCTTATTATTGGATTTAGTCTTCGAATCATATTTGAATGTTATGAGTCATCGAAGTGTATGATAAGTTTAGTAAGTGACTTACTCTTAATATGTACTTTAGATGGGTCAAGCAAATCAATGAATTATGATCATTTGGTTTTGTTTCCAATTTGAAATCATCGAATTTATCTCTATCATGACATGTCTCATGCCTCATAAATTGAGTCATGTTGTAAAAAATTTCGAAAAAAATGTTTTATCGTTTTGAATCAATTTTTCATACCAAAAGCATTTTAGTGACTTGAATCAGGTCTTCCTATCGAAAAGTTTTATCTTGAAGGGACATCAAATTGCATATGTTTTGATCCTTTCGAATCAGCTTTTTTTTTACTGAGAGTGTTTAGTTTGAAAGTTTTAGAAAAGTGTTTTGGATCCTACTCTTAGGGAGTTAAACAAAAGATTTGAAATTTGAAAATCCGAATGAGTTTTCATTTTAGAAAAGTGTTTTGGATCCTGCACTTGGGGGTTTAACAATAGTAAGTGGACCCTATTCATGGGGGTTAAACATGAGATTTGGACCCTGCTCTTGGGGGTCAAACAAAAGTAAGTGGACCCTGCTCTTGGAAATTAAACAAGAGTAAGTGGACCCTTCTCTCGGGGGTTAAACAAGAGTAAGTAAACCCTTTTATTAGGGTGAAATGATGGAACCCATTACATGGTAATATGTGAAAGTGTTTTAAACAGTGTTTCAAAATGTATAAAAAATTCCAAATGTGCTATAATCAATGTTTTAGAAAGGTGATCGGATTTCTATAAGTGTTTGGAGTAGTATTTTGAAAAGTGAGTGACCTTTCACGTGTTTTAAAATAATGATTTAAAAAGCATGTGAATCCTCCACATGTGTATTTGAGTGAGTTCTTACAAAAGTGGGCTTAGTGAACCCTTATGTCGGCTATTTGAATCATGTTTTAAAAAGTGAAATTGTTTAGAAAATGCATGTTTTAAAAAACTTATGAATTGCATTATTCCAACTTTCACATTTTATAACTACTTGTGCTTTGGTCATGCTTGACCCTCCTTTTTATTGCATTGTATATTTTGTATAATTCCTTGCGAGTCCTAAATTCACCCTTTCACAACATTTTTCAGATATGGAATGAGCATGACTTGAGGAGGATTTGAGTGGTGTGACCTTGGGTGCACCAAGTTGATTTACTAATTCACATTGAACATGTTTGTGTAGAGATTAACTATATTGACTTGATACATATTATTATTTTTAGTTCCATTGCTTAATACGGGTGACATGGTACCCATTTGTGGATGGTATTGTGAATCTTCTATACTTTTAGTTTTGGTACAATATATTTAGAATGTGGTAATTCATTATAACGATTTTCGATTCTAGTGCGTAATGAATTGGACATGTGGTGGTTGTTAAGTGATTATCCGTTGCATTAACGATGTATGTATGTGAGTGAAAAATAAGTACTTTTGTTGAAATTAATGTAATAATAAAATAGAAAAGAAAAGAAAAGAAAATGAGTAATATTGAATTAAAAGTTTCAAAAATAAATTTGAACTGATATGCATATGAATAGAAAGGCTAAGATCAAGTGATATGACTTATAAGATTGTATTGTTGTGTTCCAGACCCTGTTCAATACCAAACCGAACTTGGGTCATATTCGGGGCGTGACACTGACTAACTACTCCCATTACTTGTGTAATGTCTGGTTTGGTGCATACCATGGAAAACATAAAGCTTCCTATCACAAACGAATATGGTACTTAAAACATGTCTTCCTTCTTCACTTCAGTGCTAGGAGATTATTTGGAAGACAACCTACAACCAACAGGAAATGAAGTACTGATTGGTTTGGCATTTTGCATATTGAAGCGGCATCAAATCCTTTCAACATAACTCTTTTGAGTTGTCAAATTTGTCATGTTCTTTTGTCTCTTTGTAATGTCATCCCAAGTATTTGATTTACTGTCCCTAAATCCTTCATATTAAATTCCATGGTTAGTTGAGCTTTCAATGATGCAATGTCACATTTGCTAGTGCCTACAACAAGCATGTTATCAACATAAATTAACAAAATAATGAACCCACCATTACCACAATAACGAATAAAGGCACAATGGTCAACTTCACATCTATGATATCCCAAACTGACATTGGCACCTGTTTTAACCCATATAACAATTTAGTCACCCTATAAACCAAATTCTTCTTGCTTTCTTCAATAAAGCCTTCGAGTTAAGTCATATATATCTCTTCATCAAGTTTTCCATACAAAATGGATATTTTAACATCTAACTAATCGAGTTCTAAATCAAACACAACAATCATACTTAACACGACACAAATAGTGCTAAAACAAAAAACTTAAGAGAAAATTTCCTTGAAGCCAATACTTACTTTTTTAGCATACCCTTTTGCCACTAATCAGGCTTTATATCTTTCGATGTTCCCATTAGCATCATTTATTTAGCTTGTGTACCCATCTGCAACCAATAGCCTTACACCCCGTGGGTAGTTTAACTAAATCCCATGTTTTATTTTTATATAGAACCTCCACTCATCTTCCATGAATGCTCTCCATTGGATAACATCTCCTGATTTACACGGTTCTTGAAAAGAAATAGGTTCACTCTCCTAAAAAATAAAGGCATAAGCTATAACATAATCTTGGAACCAAGAGGGAGCCTTTCGGTTTTTAGTAGATCAACCTTAATCACTTTGAGCTTTCGCTTTTATTATGTCATCATCATGATCTTCATCAGTTGCTTCTTCAACACCAACTATCTCATTCTCACGAATGTTTAACTAATTCAAGAGTCTTTTCTGAAGACTTCATTTCAATCATCTCCATTGTACTTGAGTCCTATTGCAATTTTTCTTTCTACAATAAATCTTCATTAAAGACAACATCTTGGCTAATAATAATCTTGCGAGTGGTAAAATCCCATAATATGTGTCATGTTTGTTCCGTCTGCGTAGCGAAGAAAAATACACTTTTTAGACCTTGCAACCAACTTAGTCATCTACTCTTTATGAACACATACATAAGCATCACAACAAAAAATATGCATGAATGAATAATTAACACGTATTTTAGACCATACATCTTCAAGAATTTTGTAGTCACATGTAGTGGTAGGACAACAACTTACCAAATAACTAACTATATGAAAAGCTTATGTCCCAAAACATTGATGCAACCCAGATGAACTCAACATACTCCTAGCATGCTTCATAGGTGTATGGTTCATCCACCTAGTCACGCCATTCTGCCGCGGAGTGCCAAGAACTATATTTTGTTTGTCAATAACATGCCTATTACAAAAATCCTTGAATTCATTTTTCGTATACTCCATTCCATTATTGGTTTTCAAACTCTTAATTTTCTTTTATTTTTGGTTTTCAATCAAAGCCTTCAATTTTTTAAAGTAGGAAAATGTATTGTTCTTCCTTTTGAGCATATACACCCACACTTTTCTAGAGAAATAATCAATAAAAGAAATAAAATATAGTGAACCTCCTAGATATGCAACTAGAGCCTCCCATGTATCAAAATGTATTAAATGCAACAAATCCTTAGATTTAGCGATAAAATGGGGAAGACTAGCTATGTGCTATTTACCAAATAAACTATCTTTACAAAAATCTAAACTTGTAAATTTTAAATAATGAAGTAAATTATGATCAAGGAGTACCTTAAATCCACGCTCGCTAATGTGGCCTAAACGTTATGCTAGGTCATGATAAACTCGATAACAACATTAACAACAATAGCATCGCTAATCACCGTATCCCTAATCAATCGGTATAAGCGGCACTGTATTCTTCCTTTGATACAATGAGTGATCCTTTGACAATCTTTAATCAACCTATTTCTCCAGACAATTTATAATTGTCTTTTCCAATGACAGAATATTTTTTTGTAGACTTGGTATGTGTCTCACACCTAAAATAGTAAGTGTAATGCCATCAAACATAGTGTTGATGTATGTCAATCCCATGGGCATGTGTTGGGCATATGGGTAGTGTTGGGAGTCTTGTAAGTGTCCTATGTGAGCTCACAAGTTCATATTATGAAGCCAAGAAGGACCAAAGGCCAAGGAAGAACACCGGGAAGAGGCACTCCAAGGAAGGTATATATCATGCATGCATATCATTTTATGTGTCTAAAAAAATTCTAGACATGGTTTAAGGCCCCCAAGTATACTCAAACCTGAATGCCCAAGGACAGCCCAAACAAAATGTTCAAAATATTTCAATCGAAACCAATTGCAAAACTCGTAATCGGTTTCAGTATAAATTTTCATCTCAGACTTTGACACCCGAGGCCAAAACCCATAGGCCTAAATCAGTTTCGCTAAGAGTTTGGGAAAAATTCCCAGAATCCAAACCGATTGTGAAACCCCAAATCGATTTGGAGCTTGAGAGGCACTCGAAATTGATTGTGAGTTTCGCAACCGATTTGAAGCCCAAGCCGATTGCAAAACACCAAATCGGTTTGGAGGTCAATCTTAGGAGAAAAAAATCACAAAAATTTAGGAGAGATTTTTGAAATTTGAACCCCGTTGTGGTTCATCTAAAGACCCAAAATGACTCTCTATTGGCCATATGTCTATCGTAAAGCCATGGATGCTCCTCCCTACTATAAAAGAGACTTTTCCCTTTAAGGTAAAAATACTCCAACACTCCAATTTTGTTTTTAAGAGAGCTAAAAAGCATACTATTTTGATAGTCCTCTTCACTGTGCACACCTCCATTGCCTACAGACTTTTAAGCTTTAGTAGCTAGCATTCTACATTTCTCTCTCTCATTCTTTCTCTTCTATTAAGCTTCATTTCTACTATTGAGGAGAGGTTGTGGTGAACATTTTCCCAAGAAGAACTCACCTTTGGTTGAGCTTAAGGAACACTAGAGCCAAGTACTTGGAACTTGTGGGTAGCTAAGGCATATCAGCTCAACAAGGAGCATCTCACACATTGAGCAACTAGCAACATCAACAGTATTATAGTAATATTTTCTTGATTTTGCATTCATTTTCATTATTGTTATTGTTTTGTTTTCGTTGGAGACAGCGGAAGCTTGACTACCTCCACCGGAGACATCGAAAGTAGTATACACTCGCTGGAGACATTGAGTGTTGTTGTTTAGTTTGCCATTGAGCAAGTAGTTGGGTTTGAATATTAACCTAGGTTGTAATAGTACGTAAATGAAATATGCCTAAACTCAGCAGTGAGCTTTAGAAGAGTGGACATAGGTCTGAGTGCCGAACCACTATAAATCTTGTGTTGTGGTTTGTAGTTGTGTGGTTGCTTGTCTCTCCATTGAAGGGATAACAAGCACACACACACTCTTGCTACTCTTGCTTAGAATATGTTTGACATTATTCTTGAGTAGTTACATTGAAGCACACACTCACTCATGTGAACAAATTGAAAAATGAATTAATAACAACCACAAAGTAAATTAAAAAGGGATAAATTAGTTAATAAATCCTATTCACCCCCTCTAGGATTACTTTTGTGACATTTCACATAGTAATCCTAGTATCTCCAACTCCAACTATTTTACATGTGTTATTATCACCCATGTAAACAGTTCCTATATCACATGTATAGAACCAATCCTTGCATGGTGTCACATGAAAAGAAGCACCAGAATCCAAAATCCACTCATTTTATAAATTTTCACATGGAAGAATAGACAATACCAACAAACGACACCTTACCATCTTAGAATGAAACACTTTCCTCCGCTGAATTTTCTTGAGAATTCTTTGAAATTGACTCATATTCATGTAAATCAGATTTAGGATTTCTCTTATTTGCTTTTCAGAATTTACAATCTTTCCACACGTGGTCCTTCTTTTAACAATTCCAACACTTTACAATATTATGCCCTTCTGACTTGGATCTTGAATTATTTTTTGAATTTGCACCTCATTCCATGAATCTTCATCTTACCATCATTGCATTAGGAAAATAGCCCATACTTTTTTTTTTCTGTGAAACTCCTTAGAAAGCAACATAGAAATGGTTGATTCCATTATGAGGTCTATAGTGTTTTCAAGATTCATGATCAAACCATCCCATGAATCAGGCATAAAACAAAACAATAGAGAGATCTTTTCTTCTTCATCGATTTTTATATTAACTACAATCAATCTACTAATAAGAATACTAAACTCATTAAGGTGTTCATGCAAAGAGGACCCATCCTTCATCCTTGCCTTCAATCGCGATTGCATAACCCTTTTTCAGCAAAACAATATTTATCTTTAATTTTTATAATGCATAATTGTTCATGTTGGAATTTCAGGACCTCGAATCTTGTAGAACTTGAACTCGTCATCTCCAACACATGAAAACATGAACAACAATATTAATCTTATGTGAAAAATGCATCTAAATCAATGAGGCTCTTATAGAAATTGTTGGAAGCGTTGCATTCATAAGATTAAAAAAGAAAAGAAAAGAAGAAATTAGAAATGAACACAATGATTAACATGGTTTGACAAGATTGTTTATATCCACAGGACAGTAAACGGGGATCTTTTTTTTACTAATCAATGAGAAATACAAGAAAATACAATAGTGTTTCCACTCTCTCCTCACAGCCCAACCCTAAAAAAAACCTTTGAAAAAATAACTTCAAAGCTCAAAAAAGACCCTAAGACGTGGATACATCAAAAAAATAGTTGTCCATACATCATTCTATTTTATAAAAGTCCTTTCTAAAAGGAATATGATTAGAAACCCAATCTTAGAGAAACTAGGATTCACACGCTAAAGAGAGGAGTTACTCCCGGTGCGACACTTTCCAACAAATATGCAACACTATCAGTATAAAAATCTTAGTCTAAGGCTACTAAACTTATTCAAAATTCGTATAAAATCTTATGTCAACACATTTCTTGTGTAGGGAGATTAGGACCCATCAAGGAATGAGCCATACTTAATAGATTGCCTAAGCACAATATTAGCATGAGTATATTATCATAACAATGCATTCCAGGAAATGAATGGTAATTTAAAAACTAGATGGTTCATGGAGAAGGGATTCTCTGTTGCTCTGCTTAGTATTGCTCTCTAGTTACTTTCACTACAGAGAGACATGTGGCAAACAAAAAAGGCAATAAAGTCACTTAGCACAACAGAGGATAAAGTGAAATGATTTTACTTCTCCTGAGTGCCTTTTTTTCTTCTTTTTCACCAAGCAACATCACACTTAACAGAACTATAGGGGATCCCGAGTGAAATTAAATCATGTGATCGTGTTGTCCTCGGCAACCTGTTAGGTAATGAATCACTAATCATGTGATCATTCATTGGTGGGATCATATGTCTAGATATGGTGCTACAAGACCCACCAATGATTGGATCCCATCAAAGAGATTGCCTTACATATTCTTTGAACCTACCGAAAAACAATATAAAGAAAAAGAAACTTGGGTTCCAATGTCAAATTTGGAGAGCAAAAGACATTTAAACAGCTCTTGATGGAAGTCAGCCACAAAAATTAAGACAAACAGCCAAAGATAATAGAAATGAGAAGAGAAGAAAAAAAAACTGAGTACATAAAATACCAACCATTTTATACCCCATGAGAAGTGAGAAGAAAGAAAATATTTCTCCTGTCGTACCAAGTGGCACCCTCTCCCTTAAACTTTCATCCCTATTCAATCTTATATAATATTCTTTCCCCCACGTCTCTATCTCCCACTCTCTTAAATGAGATGTGCATTGTAGTCTTTTCATATTCTATCTCATATCAATATAATCTTTCCAAGATTTTTTTCTTCTATCCTGCCGAAATGCACCCTCTCCCTTAAGTTTTCATCCCCAAAATCCTTTCCACACACACCCTATTACAGAATAATTAAAAATTCTGGAAACAAAAAATATCTATAATTAATTTTAGAAATTAGAAACGTCCAAACACTTTCATTGTAGGTGGGAGAGGGGATGCTTGCTTAGAAAGAAGTGTCCATGTGGCACCTCCTTTTGGACACATTTATAGGTTAGTATATTATAGATTTTTTCTAGTTTAATTCCCACAACTTATATTATTAGAAACGATAACCATGGTCCCAATGATATTGATCTATAGATGTTCAATTGCATTGGGTAAGTGCCAATGATGCACATGGAAAGAACATGAGATACTTTGGCACAATGTCACTTTGTGGACTTTTGAGACAAAAGCTCAAATGTGCAACCAAAAGTTTTTTAATTAATCCTGATGTATCAAGTTGAAAGTTTTAGGCCAACCTCCCTATGTTTCCATTATCTCAATTTTTTTTCCTGCACTCATTTACAATTAATGGCTAAAAACGAACTATTGATTTCTGTGTGTTATTATTTTTTAGAATCCCAAATTCAATTCCACTGCCATTCTCCCCTGTTTAAAAAGCAACACCTAATAAGCTTGTCCTTCTTTCATGGGAAGAAGGATCATTTTTCTTTCTTTCTTTTTCCGCTAATAACCCATATGGAGTTAGTTAACTCATTTTTTGAAGTTTACCATTATTGTTCATTGTTTATATATCATTGTCTTATTTGATTATACTTGCTATTATTTTATAAAAATTGAGATATTTAGGCATTATCATGATTGATCTGAACTTAGATCATTCGATGTACCTATAACATAGAATACAGATATACTCATGTTCATCTAATATAGGGATTTTTTTTAAAACTAAAATTGGGTAACCTTATGCTAAATCGAAGTCCTTATTAGACTAAAAGGAACCTATTGAACATGTTAATCATTGCTAAATGGAGTGTGAAATGACTATGAATAGACCAGGTTTGGGCCAAGCCTACTGTAGATGAGTATAATGCTAGTGCTAATTCTTTCAAGCTAACAAGTAGAAGAGCACATGGGCCAGCCCATCCCTATGGCCTATGGGCCTAGCTTGGGCTGTATTTGTGGTTGAAGTAATTGGATATGGATTTTATTTGGCAGGCCAAATGCATGGTACCATTTGCATACATGAGATGGGACTAAAGAAAAATTTTCAATATTTTTTATTTCTAAAGTATACATAAAACCATGATTTCAATTGCTAAAGATATCTCATACATACTATGTATAACATGTGCGTTCCTCTCTCATCGCATTTATGCATAAAACCATGATGTCAGTTGAATAAATCTCATACTTATTCAGTATAAGATGTTACTTCCTCTGTAAAAGCATCTAGTTCACTTTCCTAAATTAATATACCTCATTTAATACCGTATAATGATGTAAAATTCCACATCTCTGAGAAAAATATAAAAATAAAAGGGCCAAATATCTATTTCATTAGTGGGTTGGATTCAGACATTCATGGGCTAATTGGGCTAGGCTGGGCTGACATCAGGTATTGGAAAATCCTTGGGAATGGGCTTGCATAATATAAGACAGACCTAGGTTTTGTTGCAAAGACAATCAAATAAATGGATCGAGCTCTAGCTTAAACTACCTAGGCCTAAGCCCAGCCATGTGACAGGTGCCAACCTAGGTCTGATTATGAAAAATGAAAAAATTGGCCCAAAATACAGCTTGGCCCATCCTGACAACCCGAAAGATGTTTAATATAGCATGCCTCTTTCCTTCATTGCATGTAGAAGTTGATCGATATCCCAACATATGCTGTATCTATTACTAGCAAATGAATCCATGCAGTAGAGAATGGGTACTCGAAATAAAATAAAAACACCTGAAAAAAAAAAATCAACTAAAAAAGAAAGAAAATTTGCTTAAAGTTACCTGATCCAAATTAGGATCTGACAGCCCCGGGCCTAAGTTAAAACCCAAATTAAGTTTTATTTAAATAAAAAAATAAAATAAACTTACAAATGTACTTGTTAGAGACAAATTGTGATGAGGGTATAGAATCCTGTTGTGTATCTATCTCTTTTCTCTTTATGTTTAAGTGAAAACATAAGAGAGAGAGAGAGAGAGAGAGAGAGAGAGAGAGAGAGAGAGAGAGAGAGAGAGAGAGAGAGAGAGAGAGAGA
>JAOXJP010155472.1:0-13015 GCA_025762735.1 Platanus orientalis
GGTAAATAGGTCATTTCATAGAGGGGTATGAGATGGAATTTTGAAAAGTCTTAAAATGAGGGTGTGGTGATCAATTTTAGGGGTGCCAATAGCCCTTCCCTTACAGGAGATTCCCAATACATGGTGAGACATGTAGCTTACACAAATAGGGAAATTATACATGTGACTAATCCAAAGAGTCCCCCATTAAATGGAAATTTGAATCATTTCTATTTTAATCAACATGCAACACAATGGCTGACCAAGGGTTTCTTGTAAATACACAAGGGTTTAAATGGCGTTACAAAAAATACAAAGTAGATAAGTACCGTGCATATTTAATAAATATCCTTTGTTAGGCATCTTGTCCGTGTGATGGATTTGCACTAGTGTGATCTCTCTAGTCATGGTAGAGATGATTTCGATTGGCCCATATTTAAGGGTTTCGAAAAAGGTGTGACATGTTAGTTCTCTAAGGCTGTTTTACTAAATTATTTTCCCACGTTTTAACATAAATCAGACAAACAAGTTCATGGGTAAAGATGTGAAAATCAAACCCTGTCCTGGGAAAGCAGGAATGGGTGACTTACCCTTTAGAACACGTGATGGCATCCGATTGATCAAATTTTGGACCTTTGTCACTAAACAGACTCAACCTAAATGATCTCTCCCATTTTATCCATAGAGATCAGTGTTGTGGGGATGAGGATTTTTTCCAGTATGTCAAAGTTCAGATGTTGTTCAAAAGATTTCAATGATTGACATGTGACAAAATAATAAATAAAATTGAAAATGTACAATTCAGTTTGTTGAATTTTTTTGATACATGTTGACCACCAAATCTTCTGAACTTTAAAAGTTTTGGAGACAATATATTTTCAAAGTAATGAGATAACATGGATAAATAAAGTGAAAAGTGATTTTTTCATACTTTGCTATTTTTACTGTAGCAATCAGATTTTGTATTGGGATAAAAATATGATTTTTCAATACTTTACATGCCACTATTTCTCATGGTGATTTTTCCGTCTCTTCCCATTTTGAAACAATCACTTCTAAATAGACACAACCTTAATGAAAAATTCAAGCAACCCACCTAGAAAACATTTTCTCTTGAAAGAATAACAGACACTTCGAATAATAGTAGTGGTAGATTGTGTAATCTAGAAGAGTCGTATAACACATGATGTTAATTCATGAATCTTACAAATGACAACTTAGGCTGTGTTTAGTAACTCTCCCAAGAAGTAATTCTTGATAGCTTCGCTTTCTCTTCTCAAATTCCACTCCCAAAATCGGTTTTAGAGTGGAATTTTGAAAACTGAAAAAAGTAGCTTCTCTGATTCTAACTCCTGATTCTTGGTTGTTTTTTTTTTTCACTCATCCTATTACATTTTTATCATCATCTTTAAACATTTTCATCATTTTCCTTATTTTCATCAAAATTTTAATTTTTTTACAATTTCTCTTTCCTATCAAACCAAACATGTTTCTCATTCTAAAATTCACTCAATAGAATGCATTCTTAGTGAAATCAAGAACCAAGAATTGGGAGATGAAATTCGGAAGAGTTACCAAACTCAGCTAGTGACTCACAATGATTCTGTCAGTTTCAACCCAATAGGCCACCAGCACATTATCATTTGTTGTACTCTTGTCAGGACATTTGCTAGTGAAGTGACGAGTCATCACCCAGTCAAAATCAGCATTGACACAGTTGAGGTCTTCATCCGATTCAGAACCTCACACTTCTGCCGTGCTGACTTCTACTAATCAAAGTAATAGGACATGGATCACAAGAAATGATGGTTGTTGATATTTAAAGATTGGACATAATAGAGAGTAAGATTGCGGGTATTTATATCCCACGTAGAGAGAAACATTTTTTCCTTTTTTTTTCCCTCCCATTTAAAAATTAATTTTTATTACTTTTTTTTTTTAATTTTTTTTCCCAGATTAGCTATCAACTTTGGCGAATTTTTCAAATAATCAAATATTTGACAAAATGGGTATCAAAGTCTAACATTTTCCACAAATAGGGTATCTAGAGGTCAAATAAAAAAAATAGTAACAATTTTTTTATTTCCTTTTATACCTTTCGTTGGATTTGGGCCCACCAAATCTAAAACCCCTCTCCCTCTACGTTCTCCCTCGCCTTCCAACTCCATTTCCCCCCTAATTATTCACTTTCTACCCCATAATCCTATTACTCTCTCACTCCATCTCCGACTCTTTAGACTAAGTGCACCTCTATCCTTCTCCCACTTTCCGTTTTCAAGGATACTTTGCAAAAGCTTCAATTAATTGGAGAAGGTGAATTCTGCAAAAACCAACCTTCCGAGAACAACGACAGATCAATACCTAACACATGGTAGGCCATCTTTCAACGGTGAATGTCAAATTAAATCTTTCACTTTTATGCTTGGATGACTTGTATCGTGCTTGATTGCTCTATTATTCTCTCTACTCCATCCCGTGCTTTTTTACACATAACGTCGAATTAAAATATTGAAACCAGAAACGTCAATCTCTCTCTCTTTTAATTTTTCAAACGTCGAATTATACAATGAGGTATCATACGTCTCTACTAGGCATTACAAGCCCTTTGAAAGACATGGAGTTGATTTCAAGCTTAGTGACATTCCAAAGGTAGCTTAGCATGCGCCCTTGCACCATCTTGTGGGAGGTCTCGACTATCTTCAAGAAAAGCAAAAACAAGAATCAGAGAAGGAAGATCTGATAACAAATTAAAATAATTTGAATTCCCATAACTTAAGGATTAGGTGATGTTTCCTTATATTTCGTAACTCAAAATAATTAACTCAGGGTAAATTTACAATTATGCATATCAAAATAATACCCATATCAATCATATACTCATGTTATCAAATATTGTAAAATACTTAACTATTTGAAAAATTCGCCAAACTTCACAACCTATCTGATAAATTTCCATGTTTCATCAAAAATGTCAAGCTTAACTTTGCCAATGCCCCCTTACTTGGGTGGTTGTGGCACTGCTTCTATTGTAGAGAGGTCTTAGGTTCAATATCATCTAACATCATTTTATAGTGTACGTATCCAAGTTTGCCTCTCCCACCAATGTTGTGGGTCTAGTTATATGATGAAGTAACCAGTAGACCCAAATAGGCTGCCAGAAAATAAAATAAAATAAAATAAAAACTTACTTGGATTTATTGTGGAGAAAGTAATTATGAAGCTGGAATTTTAGACTAAAGAAAAACTTTCAAATTCTGATGTTTTAAAACCCAAACAATCCTAGATGCCACAATAACCATCTTATAAATCATTGGGTTCACTCTTACTAAAATGCACATCAAACCAAATGAAACCTCGAAACCAATGGATTAAAATGTTCAATACCAAAATAAGTTTTTTAGTGTTATGTTGAAGACACACCTTTTTGGGAAACTTAGGTTAATCCACAGATCAAGGATGGCAATTAACTGGACCAGCCTAAGCTATGCATAGGCCATAAGAAACACTGGTTGGCTTTACTCTTTGGCATGGTTTGTCCCCCCACCCCGAGAGCTTAATAAAGTAAACAAAATAGGTAAAATTATAGTAGAAAACTCAAATATATAACTATAAAGCCATAGTTATATACCTTTTTTTTTATTAACTACATGAGATATTAACAAGTGAGACCAATACAAACCGAGCCCTAAATAATCTATCCTACAAGCCATCCCTCCCCAAAAAGCCCTCGGTGGGATAGACTATAAGCAACCCCATTTGTTATTCTCCTGATAGCTTGAAAATACAGTTTGAGAAGTACGTTTGTTTATGTCATTACATTCAAAATGAAGCCAATGGACTTTCCATGGGCAGTCATTAATATTATCCAACAACACGGCTATTGCAGTTTGTGAGTCATTTTCCAAAATAATGTTGGGTACTTTCAATTGATAGTCCAAGCACAACCCTAGAAGAACGCCCTACACTTCAGCCTCAATACCCATATGCATAATGTAAAAATACAACATTACACATTTACACTAGTTGGGCCATGCTACAAGCTTGTTGGCCCAGGCCCAGGCCAATGGAACAAGCACAATCCAGAACCATCAAGCAAAATATGGCTAGAAGCCACCCTGTGAGCAAGCCCGAAAGGGTTAGATAGGCCGAGCTGCCAATTGCCACCCCCTACAACCGAATTTTGGATTGAACTGAGTTCCCCAATCATAATTTTACATGCAAATTGAATGTACATCATCATAAGAGCATGGCAATGCAACATGTTCACCTTTAGATAACTATATTAAAGCTATGGGAAAATCTTAGGTTTAGGGTACCCATGTCTTGTCACATGTCTCATGCGTAGAGGACCAAGACCCACCATTCGTTAGGTCCAAATAAAGAGATTTTCTATAACAAAAATTGTAAACACCCTGCACAAGTTGCACATATTTTTGCATATGTGTCACACTTGTAATGTAAAGACATGTTATATATCTTCCGCACAAGCCTAAAACAATTTAAACGCATATGTATTGATCTATAAATTGACACAATTTTAAAGATACACTAGAAAAATGTAGAAAGAATTAGGAGAGAAATCATATATCATTAGAAATGCACGGAAGTCTAGACTCCAACAAAACAAACAACAAACAAAACGGAGCCCGAACGAAAAAGTTATAGAGGTTTTAATATGCAAATATCAAAAACAAAAAAAAAATAAAATTGGCTCAAGCTGATCGATTGGGAGGACTCCCTATTGATCCTGCCTAGGTAGCCCGATCGATCGGGCACCCCCTCATCGATTGCCTTGTTCCGATCCAGAACATGAAAATCGTGTTTCGTGACTCTTGTGTTATGGATGGGTTTTTAATTTGTTTTAGACCTTTTGTGGGTCTATATAAGAGACCAAATTCGACCTAATTTGTCATAAAAACCCTATAGAAAAGATCAAGAGGAAGATGAAGATAAAAGTTAGGTTTTGCAATGGATTTTGGGATTTCAGAAGAACGAAAAGCTTAGGAACATTTCTATGAGTTAAAAGGTAAAAACACATGTAAACTATTGTTGTGTTTTGATTCCTAGATTCATAGATCTCTGTCATTCCATTGTTTTGAATCCTTTTTTAAAAGATTTCTAACAATTTTTCACTGTTTTGTTTTCCCTAAAGTTCTTAAAACACGATTTTTGAAGAGATAATTGAATCTATAAGAACCCAAGTGCTTTATGATTTGTTTTCAATTCCTTAGGATCCTAGAAAGTTGTAATCTCTGTTATGAATCCGTTTTGCACTGTTATTATATGTAGAACTATGTTTTGAATGTAAAATCAATAGTTTTGAAAGAATTTTTACTCTTAGGCGTGAAATGGCTATTTTATAAATTGTTTAAACTTCTTAATATTTTTAAAGGTATGTGTCTACTAATTTGCAATGAAATATACATGTTTTAATCTCATATTCGTTTTGTATAAATCTTTAGTGTTTTGATTCCTATTTTACAAAGAAAAATGTTGATTTATATCTAATTGTTCATGATTTTCAAATAGTACTATTATGGACAAATTGTTAATATATTATGTAGATTGTGGGTAGCTGGATCAAGCACATTTTGTTATATTTGTATTGAATAAGTTATGTAAAGAATCTGGATATATTTCTTATATGATTTAAATGTTTTGATTAAAACTTCAAGGGAATGATATGTTCTATTAGAAAACCACATTGCCCATCAAGGGGAACTATTGATGGAACCTACCTCACTCGGTGTATGATGCGAACTATTAAACTTACCTCACCGGGTGTGCGAACTGTTCTGACCCTTTTCACCGGGCGATAAATGATGCGAACTATTATATGTATCAACTTAATATCATATATATGTTATATTCTACTTTGGCTATGATATGATATCTATTTCTAATCTGTTTTGTTCTGATTAAGTTAAAAGAATATGATTAGTATAGTTCTTCCATTCTATAAATGAAACTATATTTTTTTAAGATGCTTAGATTATAAAAGATTGATTTATGAATTGCACTATTCCATAAATGAATTAGTAAATATGAAAGTATATGTTTTTTTTTTTTATAATCGTGCTAAGACTTGATCCAATGTTTCATATAGTTTACTGTTTTCTTATTGAGTTTGTCAAGCTTACCCCAATTTAATACCGCAAATGACGAGAAGATTGTAGAGTAGCAATTTTAATTAGAGATGGATTAGAGATCAAATGGAGTTTATTTATTTCAGTTTAGAGACATGATATTTATTTCAATTTAGTTAGTTTATTTCAATTTATTTGAAAGGGATGTAATAAGTAATGGGTTTTATTAGTCAGATTATTTATTAGTTTATGTCAGACTATGGATTAATTGGATTAGAATATCGGACTATGGTTTATGATTTACAGGTTTCGTATGGATAGAACTCATCAATGGCGCCATAACTGTCGATTATTCACTGCCTTAATAACAATGCCCAAAAAAATTAGAGATTTCTTGTACAAAAAACAAGAACAACCAAATTCCTCCGAAAATCGTAATATAAAGTAAACATAAATTAGAGGAAAACGTTGATATTTCTCTCTCTTCTTCAACAAACATAGAGTTTTGTACCAACCGGGAAAGAAGTCATAAAAATTAAAGGAAGATGAAGCAGAAGAGGGAGAGAGATTGGAGTGAAGAGGAAGAAGAAGAAGAGGGAGAGAGATTGGGGGAGAAACATAACCTTAACTTACAACCCTTTTGTAAGAAAAATGGTTACTGACTTAAGGGGTAAAAAAAGAAATCTTTTGCAAACAATTATTTGTCAAGCTTGTTTTATGACCTAACAAATGCCTAAAAGCAAAGTTTTTCTTGGAAAACTTTGTTTTTAGGCCATTTTACGAGCAAACAAATGAAGCCTTAGTGGAGTCAGATTGCCACTAAAAACATCACTATATTTCCCAAGATTTTCCAACGAGGTTATATTGTTTCTCTCATTTGTTTTATGGGATCTTTTGACTAAAATTATAGAAAAATTCAATTTCCTCTTACATTCTTGTCATTTTAATTTTTTAGCACATTCAAGCCAAACAAATGCAACCTTTGTAAAACTTAAGATGACCATATTTCTAATTTCTAAGACTCAAATGAATCCATTTTGAAACCTTATTGTAAGCAATCAAATGCTATAACAATTTAACATGGCAACCAAATACAACCTAAAGAAATGCAAGGATTACCTCCCCTCACAATTTCGAGAGCATTCACAAATTCTCCCCTATTGGGCAGCTAAAAAATTCCCATGACTCCTAATTTTGAAGGATCCAAGCAAGCAATTAAAGTCCCTCCTCCCTCATAAGCATCCTCTTTATTTCTTTTTTCTTTTTTTTAGGGGAAGGTATGTCCATTCAGATCCACTTAACTGTTGTATAGAATGGGACGACCTGCACTGAGACATAAGAGACAAACTTACATTGTACAGTATGTACAATGTTGCCAAGGGGATTCGACCCCTAGCCTCCTCTTGGGAGGGCTTTGGCAAACATCCTTTTTACCCAGAATAAAATTAGGTGCAAACTAATTTTGTGAGAACAGTGCAAACCGCACCAGGGTGTGAACACATCAGCGCCGAAAACTGATAAGCACCCCCAAAAAGTGTAAATCACTTTTCAGTGTTGTGGACATCGGCGCACCCACTTCGGCTCTCTTCGTCAAGTTCGGGTGCCAAGCCCCTTTCTAGTGCGAGGGATTTGACACTTTTGCTTAGAGTCGCCACCAACTCGGGGTTACCCGACAGAGTTGGATGTCGGTTCTCCTCTTCGGGGAAGAGGGAAGTCTAGACTCGAAAGTCTAGGGTTTAACTTCTTACACTAGTCTGTGATCCTGAGATTCAAGGTAGTTGTTTAGTTGCACTTGGAGAAGGTGTTAGGCACCCAAAATACCTGCCTTTTTAGGACGGCTTCTCTCATTTATATGAGTTTTAATTATATGTCTATGCATATGTTTTGTTAAGATTGAATTGGAATATCCAAACTTTATTTAGTTTGAATTAGGGGTTTGCTGGATTTTTCTCAGGCCTAATGCTTAATTTTACCCTCAACGCCTAATTTTTCAATGCCTGAATTTAATTCAGGGTGAAAATCAGGCGTCGTCCTATGAACAGTCCAGAAATTGTTCTTAATTTTGTATCATTTTAATTACAGGAGACCCCTCATGAGTTAGGTCCTTAGATGGATGGTGGACCCCTTTAAGTGGCTTGTAGGTTGACTCCTTAGGGTTAGGTGTTAACCCTAATGGAAGGAAAAGAAAAGGGGAGAAAGTAATTTTTCTATTTTACAAGCCTAACGCTTGTGTTTATCTCAATGCCTGAATTTTTATTCTGGGTGAAAATCAAGTGTTGGGGAATCTGATTAGATTATCACTTTTGTGCAATTTTTACGATGGTTTGATGGGTCTTAGCATTGTGGGACCCAAGTTTTGGGATAAGGGAAGTCTTCTAGGGTTACACTGTGCAACCCTAGAGATCCTAAGTACAGGCCACGTGGAGATATAATCTCTTGAAGTGGACCATGCAGTCATCTGTCACCAACCTAACGCCTGAATTTTAATTCAAGGGAAATTCAGGCATTGGGTGCTAAACCAGTAGCCATAATGGGTTTTTGGGCAACCAAAGTGGGGCCTAGAGGGGTGGTATATCTCCTGGATCTTTACACTAACCCTAGGGTTAACCCATACTTAGATAATTTTTTGAAAAAGGTGATTTTTAAGACCCATGCTTAATGCCTGAAAATCACTCCAATGCCTGAATTTCCATCCAAGGCCTAAAATTAAATTCAGGCGTTGGGACAGAAATAAGGACCCATAGAGGTGCACGAACATAGGAGTGATTTCCAGAATCAGGGCTCCCTGTGGTGGGTCTTAGATCTCAATGCCCGATTTTTCTCCTGACGCCTGTTTGTTCAACGCCTATTTTTTAATTCACTTAAAAAGCATGCCTTAATTATTGGGAGAAAATCCAATAGCTGGATTTCTTGATTTTGGAGCCCTTAGGGTTTTGTAAAAATTCTAAAATTAAGTATGCTAGCAGGAGATATATACATGAACATCATATAAAAGTTTGAGCATCAGATCATGCATAGAAAATTCAAATAACATTCAGCAAATATTCATTGAAACTAGGTCTCAAAAGACCTAGTTTTTTGGGTCTGTTTGGGAGGCCATCTTGAGGCCTTCTATAGCTCCTAAATTCATGAAATTAAATCTAGCATAACATATATATGTCTATTCTAACATATTCAAATTTAGCGTCAATCATCCTTCTACAAAATTTGCAAAAAAATCAACATCAAAACTAGTAAAAAATGGAAGCAAGTAGAAGCTCAACATCCTATACTGTGTACCTGAATTAGAGCAATGCTCTAGCATGACTTGGATAGCATAACAACATGTAAATTTGACATATGTTGAAGAGGGGGATGAATTGAACGTGGGTTTAGGCTTACCTTGCCTTAGGGTTGATTAGATTTTATACTTTTCTTCTTCTTCTTGCTCTTTCTTCCTTATGAGTTAGGGTGTTTTGTTACCAACCCTGTGTTGCATGAATTTGGGGCTATTTATAGCCCCAAATTAGTGTAATAGTGGGCTGAGATTAAGCTTTAGGGGTTGCTAGATGGAGGGCTAGGATGATCCTTATCCTAAGTTAGGTGGAGGGCTAGGAATCAGTCCAAGTTTTGTTAGGTGGAAGGCTAGGATTAATTCATCTAAAATGAGGTGGAGGGTGCGGATCTATTTATGTTTGTTGGCATGGATTGATGAGGTGGAAGGGGAGCATGGGAGATGCCTTTTGAGGCAATCCCATTTTTTGCAATCTTCAAAGGTGTGGTATAAGATGCCAAATGGGGGGGTTTGATTAGCTCTCTAGGGATTTGAAATTCAAAGGGAGGATCCAAGGGGGGTGAGTGAGAGAGAAAATAGGAAGATTCTAATCCAAGAGTTGCCAAAAAAGGTGTAAAGATGAGAATGCATTTAATGCAAAATATCTGATTTTTAGCTTATTTGATGATTAGGGCTACTTTCTAATTTTTTTCGAACCTTCTCTCTGCTGTCACTCCTCGCGAGCTCTCCAGCTCAGAAGTCAGTCTAGTTAGTGTCAATTTTAGAGGTCACAAATGCTCCGGTTACATTGGTTCAGTCAGAACCAACTTACAAAAAGGGTAAGGGGTGAAATCAGGGTTTTTTGGCCAGAAAAGCTCTCAGATGTATTTTGAAAGGGAAAAATGGTAAAATTGATTCGAAAGTCGCCCAGGGGTAGATGACCCCAGGTCCAGGTGATTCATAACTTCTGACTACGCAAGATTACGATACTTGAACAGGAAATTAGATCAAAAACCATTTTTTGAGTGATTTGACATAATTGGATAGGGAATGCTGCTGGTTTTTATGTAAAATGCCTCCTCAAGCCATATTTTAGGGTATTTGAAGTTCAGGGAGTCTTAGAGCTATAGGAGCTGACAGATTGGTTGTTGGATTTTCGGGTAGTTACCGAGAGTTTTTTGAAGCAAAATCGCTTAAACAAATTGGGTTTCTGTAGCTGCTTGAAGTCGGGTGAAATTGAATGACCAAATATTTTTTGAACCAGAAGTTTGTGAAATGCTTTATTGAGGACAGGGGTGAAACTGAGAAAATGGCTTTGACCTTGCTATTTTTTGAGTTTGGGAGAACTTTTAAGGGCATTCTGTGTGCCAAATACAAACGAAACGCCCTTTTCTAGGTTTGGGCAAAAATGACTGTTTGGGCCATGAATTTTCTGTAAATTAGTGTGGATCTGATAGTCTTGAGGTTCTGAATTTATAGTGGTGTAGCCACTAACTATCTGAATTTCTGATTTCAGATGCACTCCTAGGAGTCAATTGAGCACCTAATTTTTTGACCAGATTCGTCGTGCTTTTTAGAGTATTTGAGAGAATCTTTGCAGATAGATTTTACAAAAGTCCTTGACCCTTGATAGCTTTTCGAAGGCCTCGTGATTATGAAAAAATGGGTACCAACTAATCTTGATTTGGAGGTTTGGAGAATATTTTGGCTCCATAAGAGCAAAAAACGGGAAATGAGCCTTTTGACCTTTTGGGGAAGATTCGAGATTTCTTAGAGGTTCAAAACTTCGAAATTCTCTTCTTAGACCTAGAGACTTGAAGATAAGGTTGAGGCCGAGGTATAGCGACTGACCTTTTTAGATTCAGAGATCGGATGAGTTTTTGAGAACTCTAACAAGGGTCATTTCTTGGTTAGGGTTATCATAGATTGAGAAATTGATTGTTGCCATTTTCGAGCAGTGTCTGGCCTGTGATGAGTTCCATAGAGCAGGCAGACTTAGGGATACATAGGATCTAAAATTATTCCATTTGGACCACAGGAGAGGCTCTAGGGGTCCTTTGAGTGTCCATGGGTCATTCTCTAAGTAGAAAGGGTAAAATGGTAATTTTTTGCCTACGAGTTAAAAAAAGTGAAAATATAAATTCTTTGCCTGTGATGCTTCATGATAAGAATGCTTATGTAGGTGAAGAAATTCAGTGATCTGGATGACAAATAATGAGTATTGAGCCTTTGAAGGCAAAATGGCAAAATGATAATTTTTCCATCTGTCATGCTTTGCTGGAGAAAGGCTTACAGGAGGTGGAAAACTTACTGATGACATGCATAGGGTTCTAAAATGTGGACCCTCAAAGTCCTGTTGGTGCTTTTGAATGAAATTAAGGTTTGTCTTGAAATAGTGCATTTTAGGCTATGATAGAGTGTTTTAACTGATTCATTTACGACTGAAGTATCTGAAAGACCTTTTTAAAGAGGCCTAACTTCCTAGAGTCCGGGTTTGTTCTTCCTAAACCAATGGTGCTTAGAGTCTTGATGCCTAGATGCTGTTATGCTGTCATTATGCTATCACATGACCCGAGTCAAAATTTGGGTGTTGACATGGTCTTGTACAATATATGATAATCTTATTTCAAATATATACCCCGACACTTAAGTATAACTCTTTATCATAAAAGAGTTTATGCTAATTTTCTCATGACTTATTTTCTTTATATATTAATAAAATTGCTTCCCTTTTAAATCATAGAATATATACATATTTCATATTTTCCTTGTTTATTTTTATAGCTTTTGGGCTGATATCCCCTACACCGCCCCTCTTGTGAGACACTCAGGTCCGTTTTTAACTGTTAAAAAAGCCGTTTTAAAATTCATAGCATCAAATCTTCTCAACAAGAGACATGTGGCAAATTACAGAGCAAAATTTCTATGACCAAAATTGGTGTGATCGTTATGTGCACCACAGATGGACATGGATGTATTTTTGAATTTGATGCCTCTTTTCAAACACCTATTTAAAATTGAACACCTTTTTTTGACATTTTTAACCCCATTGATACGATGTGTCAGCCTGTAGTATGGTCATGCATTCGGTCACATAAGAATTTTTGATGGGCAGCTTTGTGCCGTTCCTTTAAAAAAAAAGTTTGGCTTTCCTTTTTCTATTGCTTTTGAAAACACTTGATAGTCTTAACGCTCCTTTAAAAGACTTTTGATAGTGTCTAATCTTTAATAAGATTGTTACCCCAATTTTGCATTAAAACAAGGCCTAGGATGGGCCAAGGTTTGCTTAAAATCGCCCCAGCAATCTTAATGACTAGGGTCAAGCTTCATATAATCATTCATGGGACTAGCTAGGCCCAACGAACGAGCTGATGAAATTCTTTTGAAGCCCAACTTGGGAAACTTGCCACAATTAAAGAACTTGGCTGGGTAATGGCTGTGTTTGGTAACTCTCCCAAAAAGTTGTTCTAGTTGCTTTCATTCCCAAGATTCCAAAATAAGTGAAAATGACGTTTGGTAACTTCGCTTTTTCTTCCCAGATTCCACTTCCAAAATCGGTTTGGGAGTTGAATTTTAGAAGCTGAAAAAAATAGCTTCTCTGATTCCGACTCCCAATTCTCTCCTTTTTTTTCTTCCCCACTCGTCCTATTACATCTTTATCATCATCTTTAAACATTTTCATAATTTTCATTATTTT
>JAOXJP010155483.1:0-13015 GCA_025762735.1 Platanus orientalis
ACATTCTTACTTGCTTAACTTAATATTAACCCGTTTGGAGGTATCTTCTTTTAATGTGAAATTCTACTTGTGGGTATTTATTCAAACAGTGAAATTTATTTTGTGCTCTCTCTCTCTCTCTCTCTCTCTCTCATGACCTAGTTATATCTATACACACTCACATTGTTTATTTAAAATAAAATTAAAAAATCTAAGAGTCTATATATTAGGTTTTTATTACAAGATTCAGCATTTGATAACTTGCTATATATATATATATATATATGTCGTTTCGTTGATGATGGATACCGGCCTTGCTTCGTGGGATCCGTCTTAGTTACGAGAAAGAGATACACAAAGGGGAAAAAAAATATTAAGGAGAGAAAGACGAAGCAAGAGAAGTTACATGGAATTTCTCGGGGCAAAGACGTTGATCATGGATGAGGATATCTTGGAAGTCAAATGTAATAGGAATGAAAAGGTCAATGGCATTGACTTTTTTCGTACTTTTATTTTAGGGTCAACCTTTTCATCGAGTGGTGGTCATTCACGGGTCACGTTTTAGGGGTTTATCTCCCGTTAGACTGGTGAGATCATGCTAGGAGACCAATCAATGTGCGACACGGTGCCTGACAAAAGGTCTCTTGGTAAATATATAAGAGTGAAAGAGAGTGGTATAGTAAATATGCAATAGAGAAGCATCGCATTTATATGCATAAATACAGTGTGACATTGTGCCACAAGTGTGTGTGTATAGATATATATATATAGGGGGCCCGATAGAATATAGCTAAGTTAGGGTTGGGCCAGGCTTCGGGCTTTTTTACATTTGCCCCAACTCAATAACAAAAAACTATGGCCAATGATGTGATCCCGATCTAGATCTATAAATGGAGCGAATTCGAAATGAATGTATATACATTTGCATTTGATTCGTTTAAGATCTACCCATATCCGAATCTGCATTTGATATTCAACAGCTGTTTAAAATAGGCATTTGAATTTGAATCTATTTAATCAGTGAATGTCATATGTGAATCTGGATACTCAGCATGATTTGAAGAAGAAAAAAAATCAGCTACATAGCAACAGCGACAGACCTCTGGCTTGAGAAATGTAGATACCCTTTGGAAAACCCTCTAATCTGTGGGTAAAAACTTTGTAAAAAAACCCCAATCCAACCCTAAAAATATTAGGTTAATTTATAATTGAATATTTATTAAACGGATCGGATATAGATGCAGCCATACTTTCACCTAATTAAGTGAATCAAATATGAGTAGAATATGAATGCTTATGCGGTTAGTTGACAACCCTAGCCCGAACTCAAGCATGCTCAGCCAGACCAAATTTTGGGCCAGCCCGGCCCAACTTGTAGCCTTACCTTTGATCCATGTTATAAACGACCTAGACCTTTAATGATCTTACTTGGATCTGCTTCTAAAGATACAACCCATGATTTCGAAAAACAAACCAAGCCAAGCGGTTTGACCTGATTTGATCGGAACTGGTACCCCTGCATCCTAAATGGTTCTATGAAAGCTTAAAACCGTAATATGCAAAATACTGCATATGACCAGAAAAATTGATTGATTATTTAAGAACCCAGTCTAATAAAACCAATCGGTTTTTGTTTTGTTAGTAAATTAAGAAAAAAATGTGTCTTTCCCATCTTGGTGTAGTTTTGCTTTATGATATGATCATATGTCCTTCGTCTCTTATTTTAATTATGTTACTCATATCTTGATTAGGCATTATGCATATTTTAATCATTATATTAGGTTTTTTTTTTTTTTTTTTGTAGCTTTAATACGTATTAATCTCAAGTCTTATTTTCTCTACTAAGCTTTCTAATGCATTATAAATTGTCTTATTTTTTTTTTGTATTTATTATATTTTACTATGTTTGAAGCCAATCGCAGTTAACCCATGTAAACCAATTGTTGGAACTAATTGGATTTGAACCATCAACCTTACTCCTTCAACATCCAGTCCCGTTCTTTAAGCCATGATACAACCAACAACAGGTTTGGAGAAAACTCATCACAAACTTTTTTTTTCCCTCAATTTTTTAGGTGTTTATTTTCTGAAATATTTGAGAGTTTTCATACAAGATGATTCTTGTTCTTCTTCTTTTTTTATTTAAAAAACTCCAAGAACAAATGGCAATTTCACGGAAAAAAAAAAAGAACACAAAACAAGTGGAAAATCCCTTCAAATGGTTTTTTTTCTTCAATTTTGTATATTTTTCTTCCAATAGATCATTGTCATTTTATGGCTAACTTAAATCTTTGACATATGTTTACACCCAAAAAGTGCAACACGCAACAAGTGGAATCATATAGAACTTTGGATTCTTTAGAAGGTTTCCACATGGCCTAAAAAGATAAAGAAGTTGAAGAAAAATGGTGAATATTGATAGCAACATGTAGCGAAAGGAGATCTCCATGATAAGATATTTCTAGAACATAAACAGATGACACAAAATGAGGGAAAACCTAGAGCAACAACTATAGCAAAAAAGTTGAAGCCTACAGAGACATGCAAGAGCTAAAATATTCTAGAAGAGAACCATGGTGCAGAAAAAAGAAAGGAAGAATGGGTTGCATGGACTCTATCAACAGTAAACACGTAAGGGAAGTAGTTATGGGTTCAAATATGTAGGGGGAAATGATGGCCATCTCCATGAGCGTGTGATCATGGAAGACATGACATTGACTAACCAGAAAAGTCTTTAAAAGGAGGAAGATGATGAATGAAATGGGACCTCCAACATATCCAAAAACAACAGTGTCCCCTATGACTGAAGTCATCAGTTTGTCAATTTATCCACCCATATGTGGGATTATCTTAATATTAGCATGTTTTACTCATATTTTTTCACTTTATAATAAAATCCCTGGTCTGTAATTTGTCATCAACAAGTTCAGAGGATCTTGACATACAAATTCTAGCTAGATTCTAAAAGTTTTGTTCTCCAATTTATAGTTTGTCATCAACAAGCCTTAGGGCCTTGGCATGCGAATTTCAGTCTGGCAAAGCCCAGTTCTGTAATGTGTCATCAATATGTTCTCAAAAGCTTGGTATACAAATTTCAAACAGATTTTGGGAACCCCGATCTGTAATTTGTCATCAACAAGCTCTCAGGACCTTGGCATACAAGTTTTAGTCAATTTCTGAAAACTTCAGTCTGTAATTTGTCATCAATAGCTTGGTATCTAAATTTCAGTCTAACTTTAGAGGCTTAAAAATGATTATTTATTAGTTACTGTTCATTTTCTTAAGTTTATTTCATTCCGTATTATTGTTGTCACATCATGAATTGTGTTGAAGTCCTTGTTTTACAAACCAAAAAAGAACTCATTTGGAAGGAAGAACCCTCCCCTTCTCAAATTGCCTGAACTAACCAAGTTCGATGGTTGGAAAGACAACCAAAAATTCTTCTTTTTTTTTTTTTTGTGGTTTTTTTGCAGTTTTCTTTAGTGCATGGGGTTGTAGGAAAATCTGGATCTTGTATCCACATGGCACGTGCATGCCCTTGCACCGATTTACGGCCACAACACCATTAGACGACTACTGAAGCAAAGATCGACGATTAAAACCAGTGACGATTAAAGAATAATAGAGTGTGGTATCTCCTTCCTATTGTTGGCTTCATTACCAACCTATTATGTTGTTGAAGATGCATTTCGTCTATCTAACACCTCATTTCCTGCCATTGCTGACTCATACATGCCCAAAGTAGGGTTATTTTTTCCGAACAATGTCTTTTTTATGATATTTGTCTACCTTGTTGGTGGCTTCAAAATTCCTCTTAATCCATTTCTAGTCCATTCTTACTTTGCCTTAAAAAAAAAAAAAGAGAGAGAGTGAGAGAGAGATTACTCACTAGACGATGAACATACATGCTGTCTCATGTACCTATCTTACAGCTGATTACACTACGGATTCATGTATGCCTTACCTATAGTGTGGGCAATCAACAAAATACTTATGGTGGAAGACCTTTCCCAACAGTTAAACTGATGAATTAAGAAAGAATTTATAGAGACCAGAGAGGAGGGGATTACAAAAAAAGAAAAAAAAGAAAAAGATGAGAGGAAAAAAAGAAAAAGATGAGAGGGGAGTTCTTGCTTGTATAGAATTGACATAAATGTTATGTGACAAAAAAAATGTATGATTCTCTATGAATACACAATAGGTTGACACGTGGAGTCAAAAGCATCAAATGAAGTGTTTAGTTGAAAACTAGGCGTCCAAAAAGAGGCACCATATTCAAAAAGATCATGTGCCAAACTTGTGGCACAATTATAGAGGGTTACAAACACTTCATCAAAGATAATCATTCTCCTTAAAGAATGCACACCATCTAATTCAAATTGGTCAGTTTTATTACATTTGTGCATGTGTTATGACAAAATGGATTGGAATTGGATTAATGACATTGTCAAATCAAAACGGAAAATAAAAACACAAAAGAATTAATCATTTAATACACATGAATTTATGTACTTTGGAAATATTTTTACATCCATGAGTGAAGATGATCAAGAAGCTTTTCACTATAGTGAAGATTATAAGTTGTAATGAGTTCTCTCAAAAACCATACAAATCCCTCATGAAAACCACCCCAAAATCCTGCATACGGGACTTTATGTATTGATGTAAAACCCTACTCTCAAATTGCACATAGAAACCAAAAAATAACCCAAAACAAATCCTAAACAGTAAGGGTCTATAAACAGGTCATTTGGGTCACTCTCCTAATTGCCCAAACGAGTTGCACATCCAGCTGCTTTCAGGTTGATTTTGAGACAACATCACAATAGCATGTATGCGTGTGAAAGCTCCCCAAGCACATATTGTAATACCCTACAATGTCTTAAAAGGTGATTGAGGAAGTGAAGTGAAGGCTCCCTTGCTTAGAGATTTTGGATTTGAGCTTTGGCAAGTAAATCTTGCATACTATGGATGATATGATACTTATTTTTCTTTGAATTTTGGAGTTTGATATTTTATTCTTTTGGAATCTCTAAAAATATGTGAAACCTATGTTCTAAGCCATTGAACCTTGTGATTATTAAAATATAAGCTTCTCTAGTAAGTAGATCTTTCTTACTATGGGTGATTTGAGGTGAATTCTTCTTTTGACTTCAAATTATGTGATGCTATCCATGAAATTCTCTGAGATTGTTGAAAATATTTGAATTCAATCCCTTGAAACATGTTAAATCTATGGTTTTTAGCTTGTTTAGTAAGTTTTCATGCTTTTTATGCTTGAAATAACTCTTTTCTTATTGGAATCTTTAAAAATTCTATAGATTTACATTAAACCTTCTTTGATCTCTAGATCTACACCTATTTTATGAAACATTATTGTTCTTAAACTTTGTTTATACTAATTTCCTTCAATAAATCTTTTAAAACATGAGAAAACTTAATTTTTTCCATGTGAATCTTTGAAAATCTGTGTAAAGTTATGAATCCTTTAAGATTTATTCTTTTTATAATCAATTTGAAATGTAATCTTGTCTTGCCCTTTGTTTGGAATACCATAAGTGATATTGGTTGATCTCTATGATTTGATTCATTAGAAATCATGTAAATTTTTGAATTTCTGTGAAAATGTATTGAACTTATTAAATCTATTGAACTCTATGCTTCCTATGTAGCTATGTGAACTATGTAAACCATCAAACCCTATTACATGTTTTGAATCATTGAATTATGTGAAATTTTGGTGAATCATTGTGACTCTAATCTTATGAGTATCGAATCATATGCTAACATTGAATCTAAGTGAACCATATGTTCTTGAAATGATTGATTTATGATAATATAATGTTTATGCTTATTTTATACATTATAGAAATATTTTGATTATCGAAACTATGTGGACCTTCGAATTTATTGATGTGAACCTCTTTTCAGAATTCAAATGTTTGACTATTTGGGTCTCGTTACTAGGCTAAGTGAGACCTTTGGACTTTGAACTTCTGTGCTTTGTCACAAGGCTAAATGTGACTATTAACAATCTGGGCCTTGTCACTAGGCTAAGTGTATCCTATTGATTATGTGGGCCTGATTTAATTATGTGGGCCTGGACACCAAGCTAAGTGTCTCTCTTTTTTTATCTTTTGAATATTAAACTTTGGACTCCTTCGAATATTAAATCTTGTAGACCCCGAACACTTTAAATATTGAACTTAGAACAATTTAAATCTTTGAACTCCGAATATTGAACTTCAAACATCGTGAATCATGTGAACTCCATATGCTTTGAACATCGAACTCTAAACACTCTGAAATCATAGAATATCAGATCTCTTAAGACCAACATAAGTCATCAAATTTGCGAGTTTTGACCTTTGCGTTGAATTATTATTCAAATTTAGATATTTGTATTGAATCATTGACTTTTGTTTTGGCATATGACTATTGATATTTTTGTACTATCATGATTGTGAATAATATCTCACAATTATTTAATTAACTTTGTATTGATATTTGGATATGTTAGTATTCAGATCTGTGTTTGCTTTAGATTATCTATAGTTTGCTAGATTGTTTATAGGTTAAGACTAACCCAACCATTTATTTTTCAGACTGACTATTATTGTAGGTCCTCCATTCAAAGAACTTACTATGGCATCCACATTTATTTCTTTTATTCATTTCACTACTATAGACATGTTTTGAGAACCCCTTCTATGTTAGGTCTATATTTTTAGTTTTGTAGATATTCCCTTTCGTATATTCGGGTGAGAGGGCATCCTAGTGACACTTTTATTGGGATTCACTATTATGAGATTATTGTGATAAATATGATTTAGAATTTACATTTCCGTATTTATCGATCCGAATATGTCTGGTTGTTGAATGTTGAACACACTTCTATAAACCATTGAAACCTAACTATTGAATTAATTGGACTTAATAGATCTTAAGATAAGTACTAAATGAGAACTTGTAGACTATATTGGATTTTGGTCATCGACCCATAACTTGGGCCAATCTTATGTGGATTATCGGATTTTTTAATAGTAATGAATTCAAATCCGAAGCGACACAGATCCATATTCGAGTCCGGGTTCTGGGGCGTTATACATATTTCCTTCTTAGATTAACATTAGGGCTATCAATTGGGTCAAGTTGGCCTGAAGCCCAACTTATTCAGTCTGAAGAATAAGCAGGTTGGGCAAGTTAAACTTTGGACTAGGTTGGGTTTCGGCTCAGGCTTTAGGCCCAAAGTAATATTTGGGCTAGGCTTCTGATCCAAGTTTTTTTAGCCCAAAACCTAACCCAACCCTAAGTATATATTTTATAAAATCTTGAAGACTAGTTTGAACTAAGTCCAATACTAAATATGTTAAATATGCACCATTGGATTAAAAGTTATTCCAAAGATGTAGAATTGAAATATAACGCTAATATTGAAAACCCCAACTCTAATCATAAGAACATTGAACCCACCTTTTCTCTTACTCTTATTGTCTTTCTTACAAAGTTACAATAGTCTCCCCCTCTATTTTGCAACTTGTTCTCTAGTGGAAGCGATTTGCTCTTACAAACTCTAGTATTACGTACTAAGCATGAGTTCAACTCAGAGAGATGTGATGGGAGATAAAAGAGGTCAGTTGTTTTGTTGATCATCCCCTACTCTTCTTGAGTTTTGCATGGACAAGAGAGAGGTGAGTTTGGTTCACTCGATCGTCCTCGCCTAGGCAACTCTTCTTGATATTGGTGTGGAGAAGAGAGAGCCATTTGAATGAGCTATTTGATTATATTAAACGAAGCTACCTATTTCAATTTCAACCAGTTTATTTTGTGCCCAATGTTATACCATTTAATCATAAGGTTTTATTATTGATTACCTTGGTTTGCTTCTCCCCTGATTATTTTGTTTTCTTAGATTCTAGCAAATTGCTACCCATGTTTGAAGTCCTCGGATTGGATTGGTCTTCTTGACATTATAAACTAATTTTTTCAATATATTTAATATTATCCATTAGGCTGTTGTGGTCAATTACTGTAGAACATAGTTTTGCATCTCTTTCTCTTCTATTATCACATTAATTCTAAGAATCATGCTAGGGTTTTTTTACCTTAAAGAATACTCACTCCCTTTTCAAGAGGTAAAAAATATTTTTTGTGCTAAAAAGAAAATATATTGAAGCTGAAAGATGGGGTGGGGGAGATCCTCTTGAATGGCTAGGGAAAGCCAAGTAGGAGGATCGTTTACATAAACGGAGTTGTAATTATAGTGAGCAAAGGCATGAGAAACTTTGTTCACCCTCGTATTAATACAGTTACACAGCATTGAATTGAAAGAGTTCAAAATTTGATTACAATCCCTGCATGTAGACACCAAGGCGAGTCAGCTGGGTTGGGTTTGATATAGTTGATGATGGCTAAAGTGTCACCTTCCAACACAATGTTTCTCAATTCTAATTGAGAGGAAAGCAAGAGTCCATGCTTAGTAGCTTTAGCTTCTATCAATTCAGGAGAAGAGGTTTAGAAAGTGGTAGAAGAACCCGCTACAAAATTGCCATAAGAATCTCTAATAATGGTCCTAATTGCAGGCGTAAGCTCCATCAAAGTTGATCTTACAAAAGCCTATTGTAGGTGGGGACCAAGACGTGGTAGAGCTGGGTTACTTGCCAGAGATTATTTCATATACCAATGTATATTAGAGAAATTTTGGCACCTCTCCAGACTAATTAATGAAGTATTAAAATGACAATCTGGAAAGAGTGAATCTTTAGCTGAAGAAAAGAGTCTTAAGTTAGGATGACTCAAGTACCTTTTTTAAGCTTTGAGAAATCTAATCCATTGGGAAGCAATGAGACTATTGAGCGTAGAAAGAAAATGCAAACATTGGAGTGCTTGTTTATTCTAAAATAAAACTTCTCATTTGGGCTAGTCTGAACTCGGCCCAAACATTATTTTAAAATAATACATTGGGCTATTAAATTTGGGGTAGCCTTATCATGGCCCGAACTCAATGCAAAATAAGACCTTGGATTTTAACTTCGGGCTTGCACAAACCGGGTCTAAAGCCCAATTTTATCAGTTCGACTGGGCTTGGATAGAATGGTTTGGGCTGAGTTCGGGTTCGAGCTGGGTTTGGGCTCAGGTTTTATAAATCAGGATGGGCTCGGATTGATCTTAACCCAGCCCAGCTCAGCCCGATTGACAGCCCTAGGTACCGTTGAAAGAATTAATGTCCATATGTAAGCCCATGCTGGAGCTTGTAGCCTTCCATTGTGGGACAAAAAACAAAAGAGACATAAAATACAATTACAGAGAGAAGAGAGGGGAGGCACATTTTCACATGTTCCCCTCATGAATTTTCATTCAAAACTTCTAAGTTTTAAACAAATGCAAAGATAGAAGACACCTTCAAAATAAGAACGAACACTCGTTCCTTGCAAGGTGCACAAAATTCTTTAGTTACAACATCTTCAGTTTCACAGGAGAGTAACTCCCAAATGCTGTTAGGAGGAAAATAACATTGTTCAAATTGTCCAGCTGCGTCCAGAGGGAAAGAGCAACCATGGTAAAAACAGGAGGTTCCACTGTAACCTTGAGAGTGTTGGGCATATACATGGTACCATGGTAAGTTGAATTGGATGAACTCACAGTGGTAACTGTCCTAGTGAAGACACCCATGATCGGCTGACCATCCTCTATGGCTAGAGAGAATGAAGGGTAGTTGAGATCCCATGCTTTGTGCTTCTGCAAACCCTGGAGTGGCTGGTGACAAGGCGTAAGGTGGTGGTGGTGTAGCCCTGCTTGCAAAGGAAGTCCACATAATCTGACTCAAATGCTTCGAAAACTAGCCCTGGATCCACTGCCTTCAGTAGGTTGAGGTGTCCAGCTCCATAGTTGAATTCAGCATCTTCGTTCTTCCTTGGGTCCATGATTGAAGCTGTAGATGGAGAAACAATAAGTGGTAAGTCTTAAATAAGGCAATTACGGGGAGATTTGAATTCGGCAACCTAAAACCTGCTCTGATACCATCTTAAATAAAGCAATTAAACATCTCTCCTAAAACCATATGGTTATATAATTTATTAGTAGGTGAAGACGGGTTTTGAACCCAGTACAACACCCACAGACTTTACCAACTTAGTAAGCTTGCATCTTCTAAAAGAGGTTAGAGTTAATATATTTCAACAGAAAGTTGCAAGGCTTTGTAGTAAGTTCTCTGGGGTTTAAATTAAGTCCCTTCACCTGTAGTCATGAAAGTAGACTTGATGGCAGCGCATTGTGCACGATTCTGTGTTCATAGAATTAAGCCAAGCCGTCACGTCTGTGGTGCTGCGGCTTATGTGAAGGCTTCTCACCCAAGCTGGTCACCCGCTGCTATCAAGTCAACTCTCATGACTACAGGTGAAGGGACTTAATTTAAACCCCAGAAAACTTACTACAAAGCCTTGCAACTTCCTGTTGAAATATATTGACTCTAACCTCCCCTAGAAGATGCAAGCTTACTAAGTTGGTAAAGTCTGTGTGTCGTACTGGGTTCAAAACCCGTCTTCACTTACTAATAAGTTATATAATCGTATGGTTTTAGGAGAGATGTTTAATTGCTCGGCTTGGCTTCTATGAGCAAAGAATCCATGCACAATGCGTGTCAGGGGCTGAGAACACTCATATTAGCATTGAAAAGTGACTTGCATTTTTTGGGGGCACGTGTTTATCACTTTTCAATGCTGATGTGAGTATTCACAGGCCTTTAAACACGAATTGTGCATGGATTTTGCACGCACAGAATCCGGAGTGCAGACCGTGAGGGCAGGATATGGATGTGTCGGAGACTATGTTGTATTTGACATTTCTGGTATCCCCTGGATAGACTGAAGGGGGTGCAACTGGAGACCAGGCAACAAGGATCTCTACACCAGGAGCAGTGAGATCAGGCTGTTCGCAGATTTCAACAAGATCAGATGTTGAACAATATAAACAAAGAATACATTGTTTTGAAACAAAAAATCGATAAAATTTAACCTTGAGAATGTCAGAACTGATGCTGTTGGGGCCTATGGAAGAGAATGAGGCTACACTAGGGGCCACAACATCCTTCCAAGCTTTACTAACCAGAATGGTTCCAATTGGGTTCCTGAAGAGAATTGTGAACAAAGGACTCTGTAAGCTACTTGTTGCATTCATCTACCATACTTGAGATTGAGAAACAGGATGGATTACTTGGTAGATTTAATATAGTTGTAAACTTTGACAGTCTTCTTCACTGATCAGAGTTGCTGGTAAGGGTTAAGAGAAGGCAAGATCCTTGACTAAATAATCACTCATTATGGTACCCAATCCCCTTACCAAAAGAATCGCAGAACCATTTTGATATGCATCACAGAGTACAATCTTTCCCTCTACTTCGACCGAATTGAGAACACCAGTTTGGCAGTATCTCGAGATACCTGAATTAACAGCGGCGAACACGTTCGGAACATCTCCTCCCCAGATCAAGGGGAACGATGTACCATTGAGCTCAAAGTTGCTGATGGCTCTTCCCTTCACTTTTGTCAAGAAGAACGAGTGAATGAATGAAATGTTGGAGAACATGACTAATTAACTGTTTTAAAGAAAAAATCTCAATATGGGAACTCACTATGAACGTTAGTCCATTGCCAAGCACAACTTGGGATACAAATTTCCTGTCAATTGTGCTGGCAACCACTGTAAGCGACCAGGGTGCATTGTTGACCACCGTCCTAGGCCACGGCCCTTTACCTCCGGCAGAACTAGAAGTTAATATCCCTTGTTTCATGGCATGGAAAGATCCAATTGCTATTGCGTCTTCAAAGTATGGGGTACACAGCGATCCTTGCCTTGGGTACTCCACCTCTTGCAATCCCTTCAGCTAGCCCATAGTAGCTTGCTCCGGCCACAGCTCGGCCGGCTGCGGTTGAAGCAGTGTAGATTTCATGTCCCTCGGAGTCCCTTGGGAGATTTGATGTCAGTAATGTCATAGGAATTTTCACTGTTGTAGAATCGAGCTCCAATGATTTTGCTGTGAGTTGTGATACTACCATCAGTCTAACTAATATAATATGAAACTCAAGATAAGTAGAAATAAATAATGTCTCAGAATCCAACCCGAAAATAGCCTAGAGTGCAACCGATTTGTACAATCCAGAGAGTGACTCTGCAATTAGAGAGCAACCCAAATGGCCTAGGATATATTTTTTATCTGTTTTGACCCGTCCAATGACCCAAAGCCTAAGGGGTCTATTTATAGGGGGTTTTAACCCATAATAGAAGTAGGGTTTCTTGGGATTCATGTGATATAAATTGTCCGGTTGGCAGGGCTTTTGGGAAGGATATTTATGAGAGTTCTTTGGGTTTTAAATGAGATTTCATTTTCAGTTTTGGGAGCACTCTCTGTACTTTGTATTCTTCATTATAATGGAAGAGGACGTAGGCAATCTTGCCAAATCACATAAATTCTTGTGTTTGTGTGGTTGTTTTTTCGTATTTCTGTTTTCTTGTTTCGTTTGCCGTTTACCCATACACGTATATATATATGAGAAAGAGAGAGAGAGATTACTTGTTACAGGTGAAGTTATTTGCACTCTGGCATGTTCCATTCTATTTAGCAGGAGGAGGTCCCAATCCTTCAACACTGAAGCTCTCAGACTCTGGCCAGATTCTTATGGAAATCATAGACAAGCCGTTTCAAATTTGATACAAATTAATAAAATTTGGAGTACCAAAACAGTGCCAGTGGTGTTTACAAGTAAACCCGTGTCTACAAGTCCACTGATAAAATCTTCCCCCTAAGACCCTCCGACATGGGACAGTGTGAAATCCATGAAGTCCCATGATCTTGTAGTGTGAAGCTGGAGATTGGCGTTGGGAAGGACTGAAACCACTCCCTCCATCTCTGTAACCCAAATTCAAATATTTCGATAATCAACCACATCCACTAAATTAATTGCATCTTTCTTCGCTCCTTCAAGTATATGATCATCAAGCTTCTATAAAAAACAACACATCTCATACTAAATTATACAAA